>NQII01006260.1:100115-129360 GCA_002778355.1 Clitarchus hookeri | reverse complement strand
AGCCTTACTCAAACTTATTTTTTAATAAACTTTGAATGTGACCTCTTGCATTTTCGCAGTTTTATGATGGTTCCCGAGAATATTGACATAAAATCGCTGCTGTCGCACAATCAGGGGTCGCAAAATCAAGGGTTTACTGTACTTAAAAAATAAGTTGAATAAATTAAACCATCCAAATTAAATTTCTGGCAAAAAGATGAGGATAAATGCCTTTCTTAAGCTTGTTTACATTGTCATTATGTGAATCAGCCCAGCAAAAGGGAAAAAGAGGCAGTACCATAAACTTTCTTATCAAACACTGTAGAAAACCGGTCTAAATTTACTTCTTCTGGAATACAACGATGAAATATAGGGGTGGGAGTTACATACAAGCGTATCTTTGACACGCGTAAATAGCATATATTTCAACAATTTTGTATCCCGTCTATAAACACAAAAGTAGTTTCACTTTTCACATAAAGTTCGACTGGCTAAGAAGACAACTTTCAATTCCTCTAAAACTGTCTTATGAGGGTTTCAATTAGTTCATATAAAATAAGCTATTTAATCAACTTTAAATGATGTTTCACTGCTTCCACTCGCAAAGCAATAAACTTATTAGTGGAACCTCGTTAATACAAACTTGAAGGGACCAAAATCTGGCTACTTTGTAATAACGAGGTTTGCAATAATGAGATTTGTCCAGTCTAAACTGCAGACTTTTTTTAAGTTGGTGCAAGCCCAAAACCTAAAAATTTGGAATTCATATAAAAAAATTTGCTCTCATTTTAACATTACTGATGAAAAAAATTAATTAAAGGATTATTGAATATCATATTCATTAAGTCTTCACTACATACCACAAAATCAACCCTTCCATTACATAAAGAACAAAATAATATTCCCACAAAATTTTTACTTTTACAAGTTTTCCCCAGTCTTTAAATACTAAGGTTTTTGTTTTAAGAAATTTTGTATTTTGGTTTGGACTGTTTTTGCACTACAGAAGCCCTTGACAACAGAATAAAATTGTTAAAATCATGAAACACAACACAGAAATGATAAACTTAAATTTCAAGTCTGCTGTTTGCATAACAGATGAATTTTTTCTATGCACGCAAACAAACAGGACGCTTCCACAGGTTAACTACATTAGATGTTTTCATCCATGTACGCATGAAGAGTACCATCACAAGAGCGTCAAACATTATCGATATCAGCGCTCACAAGTTGGTCATTGTAACTGAGCGCATGCATTTGTGATCACAGTCTCGCACAAAGCAGTAGTTTCTAACATGTAACATTGTGCAGCGCTTCCATCGTATCTATGACTAACACTAAATTAATTTTGACACTGCCAAGCTATTGTATTGTACTATCTACGAGATCAAGAAAAATTGTTGTTACTGTAGCAAAAGTTTATTTCCTGAAAAAAGTAACCTGTCCTATGTTCATGTACCCAAATGCATATTTTCTCGTAGATTTTTTTTTTGTCATTAACGTGATTATTTAAGTTACTTCTCGGAAGACTGAAGAATTAGCACTACCAGAAATTTATTCTGAAATGGGAATGTTAATTGTAATGAACTATTAGGGCCGGGCTACAATTGACATATACCTAACACTATCACAGTTATAATGATAAGCACGTATAAAACACAACACAAGCCCAGTGACCTGGCTACAAATGATATAACGATAATAATATTTTTTTTGTTTATGTTCCTAAGTTTAGTACCAAAGAAATTAAGTTCTATATAGTTGGTAGCAGTTTGTCAAAATTAAATATTTTCAATTGATCTAAGACGTTTTTAAAATGAAAAATTATTTTCATTTCTATTTTTACTATTAACGTCACCGAAAAATGTTGCAAAACTTCCGTGGTTGCGACTATCCAGAAATAAACAAAAGAAAATATCTGTACGAAGAATGAAGTCAACATACAAACTTTCTAAATTCGTAAATAAATGTTTTATTTGATAACGTAGTACAAGTGTCGGGCTTCTGATTGGCTGAATATTGACACACAGCAATAGTAACAAGGAAAGTTAGGCCAAGTTGAACTTTTCTTGTTACTATCACTGTGCTTAGGTAACAGCTTATCGCTATGCACGGTTGTAGCCAGTCTAACTGAAAACAATAAGTTTAAATCTTATGTATATAACTGTGTTGTGTTAATGATGTGCTTCTAGCAATTGTGCCCAGGCTTTTACGAAAACTGAAGTTGGTTAATGTGCTACTTTAATGTATTTGCATTAAACGTATGGAATTTGAGGCTAATAATTACGTGGAGCGTAAAAAATACTTTGTTATATGTATTATCCGTATTTAGTTTTAACAGCATTTTCACCTTGGAATTGCATACAACAGTTTCAAGGGACCACAAAATCACTTTACAAAAATGAATTCTTTGCATTAACAAAACTTTTACTAATGACATTCCACCATTAATAATTTTTTGGTGAAAATATTTCAGAACTGTTTATTTCAGAATTTTTATTTTAATTTCATGATCAAATGATTTTGCAGGGTGTCCACTGAAAATCCATTTTAGAATTCCCTGACTTTCCCCTGTTTTCCAGGCAGAATCTTACCATTTTCCCGGACCTATTTTCAGGACCGATACCTTTCGAAACAATATTTTTCCACCACTGACTGAACAAATATGCTATCAGTGAAGCAGAATTAAATTACATTGCAACAGACCAAGCAAGCAGGGCCAACATTTTATTCAGCCCATCTATATTTTTCACAGTATAAGCTTATTGACTTCACACAAGTGCCCATTACAAACACAAAAATTTTTCATTTAGTACGTATAGGCCCTGTTTTAATTGGGAAAAATGTATTATTGCCAGTCCAAGAACTTAAAAATTAAAATTTTAAATCACGCATGTTTATAATTACATAACACTGAATTCATATAACTAACAATTTTTGCAGAGGAGCAGATTACTTACATTTTCCCTGACCGAGGTGAAAATTCCCTGACATTTTTTCCCTGACTTTTCCCTGTTTTTTTCCTTGTGGGTGGACATCCTGTTTTAACTGTTATAGGCTGTTTGTAGATAATTGAGCACTTCTGAAAGACTTGCTTAAAATATAATTTTATCATCATTTTGTATGATTTGGCTATGTGTAAAAATAACATTCACACAGCCCTAATGACTACATATATTTATGAGCTAGTCGAATGAAAACATGAAGTTAGGAAACTAAATGTGCTGCTAACAGTACATATACTCTTATGCACATAAAGCAAAAACACTAATTTGATTTCACATAAATATAAACACTATACTTGAAAACAAATATCAAGACTTAGAAATATTTAAATGACTTGCTGCCAAATTAACTAGGAACCTGCATCCCAGTGTGCACGGTGGCACATACACTGTTAACGACAGTGAATTTTTTCAAAGATTGATTTTAAAAATGCTCACTTTAACGTGAACAGTCTACACTTGCCTTTGGTGTCTGTTTACAAATCAGAAACTTTCAATATCGGAATAACTTAATACCGACTGGTCCAGTCAATTGCAAAAATGTCTTCTCGCAAACACACAGCCAATAATGAAAGGAGAGACGCAAGTGTGTACAATGTCCAGCAGAACCTTTCTGTAACAACTCCTTTAATCAAGACCATTTCTCATCATAAACCCATCTTTAAGCAACTGGAGGAAAAAAAAAATATTTGAGGGAAATCAGTCAAAAAGTAAGTTGCCACGCAGCATTGCGTTGAGCATACTACATCAAGCAGTGCATATGTAAAAATTAATACCACTCCCATTTCGATGTTAGGGGTCGGGATGGGTCAAAACATGTCAAATTTTCCAAACCCTCTAATTAAGATAATCCTTCACTAACAACCATATTCCTGGAAACCATGAGGGGTCTTAACAGTGGGGTCCTACCGTAGTCCGCTTGTATGTATATACTTTTGCAAAAACCAGACGTGTGCTGATGAAGTGCAATACAGCTGGTCACTCACCGCTCCACGCAGTCGAACCTGGATGCCGAGGGGTTGGAAGCAGGGGCGTCGTGACCTCCGAGGGCGTAGAGGTAGCCGTTGACCACCCCCACCCCCACACCTCCCCTCCGCCTGGACATGGAGGCACAGGGCGACCACCTGTTGGTGTGCGGGTCGTAACACTCCACGGTGCAGAGGCAGGCGCTGCCGTCGCGGCCCCCGACTGCATACAACCTGCAAACAACACACGTGGTGCCATCACTTCACATACTCGTCAACTGCACACAATCTGTACTACGCACTGGCCTTTCAGCAATTATAAAAACTAGAATATACAGAGAGTTATAATTTGTGCATCAGAAAGTTTGAAAGTTCCAAAACTGATAGTGTAACATATGAATTCTGATTTAGAGTATCTGGACAATAATATTTTGCTTGTTAGATAAAACACACACAGAGCACACTGAGTGGATGGACACAAAGTTCAGCGTAGATATGGATGTCTCACACCAAAACATTATAAAATGTTACCAATCATTCAGACTTTTTGACTGTTAAAACAAACACTTTGATGTGTGTTGCTATCCTGGTCACAGACGAAAACCACCTNGCTTGAAAGTTCCAAAACTGATAGTGTAACATATGAATTCTGATGTACAGAATATGGACAATAATATTTTGCTTGTTAGATAAAACACACACAGAGCACACTGAGTGGATGGATATAAATGTCTCACACCAAAACATTATAAAATGTTACCGATCATTCAGACTTTTTGACTGTTAAAACAAACACTTTGATGTGTGTTGCTATCCTGGTCACAGACGAAAACCACCTGCTAGCCACCCCTATCACTCTCACGGAAAAGGAAAAGTGAGGACCTTAATACTAAACAATGCTGCTTTCACTCCTGAAACCCTATGGCTCTCTGGGCACAAGAGTGAATATAGAAGGTTCAAAACCAGGCCACGACAAGTATTTTGGTGACAGCTAAGCTTGACTGTGCGAAGCAATGATTTTCAGTTTCGAAGTGAAGTAAAATCATTTTACTTTGTAGTCATATGAAATTTGAATATTTGAAAGGGTACCCTATTCAGCATTTAATAAATAATTGAGGTAATTATTTTTTTTTTTTGCTGAATGTAATTAACGTAGGTTTTTCATGATATTGTGGTTGATGTGAAAAAACTGTAAAAGTAACTATACACATGTTTAACCTACGTACAAGAATTTTTCTCATTGGGGCTAGCTGCTTTACGATAAAGAAAACTTTGGAGGAGGAGCGAAAATAAGAAAGCTTTGGAAGAGGAGAGAACACACTGCTTGCAGCACTGGGGGATGGATTAATGTTACAGGCACCTGAAAGGACAAAGAGTGAACGAGGCACTTCAATGAGATTGTCCTCTCATCCTGTGATCTTTATGTCCAGCAATGGCCCTCCCTTTAGTGGATATAGTGTTAATCACAGTGCCCGCCTGCCAGCAGTAAGTCCTGTCCAACTCTATCACCAGAAGGAACTTCATCGCTGCACTACCACAAATGCATCTGTCTCTCCTGCACTCTCCGCCTCACTCCTGATGCCAACACTGTTGCAGCTGGGAGAGCCTCTCTTCTCTGCCCATGTTTGTGAGCTGTGTAATCTGTTCGACTCGGGGTAGAATATACAAAATTGAATACCTAAAGATTTTAGTGATAGGCAAATTTGACTTTTACAGCGCAGAGTCGAGTCAAGTTGTATGAAACAAGTCGAGTCATGTTGAGTTTCAAGTTGTATAAAACTTGAGTCAAGTCGAGTTTCAAGTTGTATGAAAGTCGAGTCAAGTAGAGTTCAGTATAAAATTTTTGAGTTAAAATCGAGTTTGAACCATAAATGTAAATGTATACCTATGTAAACTGGTATAATGCCCACCCCTTATAACTTCCCCTCTTATAGTCACAGTTTACCAAGAAAGTGTTGTGCTATGAGACAAAGGCTTTTCATGTTTAAATACAGTGCGTCCTATGGTGGTACATATTTCTGTCATGCTGAGACTCTACCTGTCCACTTTGACAAGTTATCTGATGTCACCCAGCATGTCAGTAAAGAGGAAGTGGTTCGCTGGGAAGCAAAATGGCTCAAGTCATGAACATAACCCCCACCGGATTTTATTACAGCCGAACATCACAAACGCTGATGCCAGTTACGCCAACGTGGAATGAAGGTGCACTGGCAGAGTATCCCTCTAGAGACTAGGGAAACGGAGTCTCCGTAATGACGATTTTAAGGGGGCCATATGAGCAGATGCATCAGATTCTGCGGGCACCTGGCCCTGGCTCACCAGAGCGTGTAGCTGGACACTGAGGGTTAGGCTATCCCTTTCATGGCCCACCCGGTGATTGGGCCTTTAGGAATAGCTACGAACACACAGCTATGCACATACAAGCACAAATTATAATTTACAGGATTTAGTGGATGTCCTGAAGGTGCAGGCACGACAGTAGATATGGTTTAAAACCACGTGGCAGCGCAGGGGAGGGCAGGTTCTGGCGTGGTCTGTCCAGGAAGGAATCTACTCTTCCTCTAATCTTACCTCTAAACATGGCCCAATGTGTGTTAGGCAGTAAAACTAAACAGACAACTTTTTGAATGGATTTTAATATTTATGTGAACTCTAGCTAGAGTGGCAGTTAGGGCTGTGCAAGTCACTTTTAAATATTGTTTTGAAACATGCTAGCAATATTGTGTCATGTGTAAATTCTATAAATTATTTCAATTCAATTGTAATAAATCCCAAAATGATGATGCTTATCTTGATATCACAAATATTGGCATTACAAACATTGGTTGTATTAATATTGAGAATACTGTTCGTAGACATTTCAAATAACGAACTCCATCTGTGTTGGTTTTTCACTAAATAGCAATAATCATTAATATTTAGTGTGCTGCAACATTATAACTACAGTAATTTTTAAAAAAAAATCGTCATTTTAAATACCTTAAAAATAGCACTTTTGAAAAAAATTAAAAAATATTGCAGTACCAGAAGATAGCAGTATGACTAATACAAAAATATCATCAACATAACATATGATCAAAATTGCATATTCTCAACACTGCATTTAGCCAACACCACTTATCACAAGTATCTCCATATGCAATAATATTGCTCTACACAGTTTAACCACATCGCAGTTGCGATATTTCAAAAATATTGTTTTGTGATTGATGTCCATATCAGACAGCCATAGTGGCATGTTGAGTCACTTACTTGCCATTGAGGACGGCAACACCGACGGTGGAGCGCTGCATGGACATAGGTGCAACGTAGCTCCACTGACGAGCTTGTGGGTCCCACCGTTCCACTGTATTCAGGTAGCTCCAGCCATCGTGGCCGCCCACAGCATACAAGGGTCCTTCCAACACTCCCACCCCTGTCCACAATCACCATCACATCTATCTGCACTGTGAACCACACATTAGGAAACTATTTTTTATCATATCTGGCGGAGATATTAAAACCAAAGTAGTGTATATTTGTCACTGCTATACAAAATTTGATAAGATCACAACCTAAATTTTGAGCATAAGAAACAAGCACTTTGCCAACAGCCAGTATTCAGAGTGGAGAGATTTGAGCGGCTCTTAACATTGAGATCTTGAAAGCGGATGAGGGTGAAATGAGGTGAGTATGGAGCAGTGCCAGAATTCAACCGTTTGGGAAATGGGAGATCACCGAGAAAACCCACCGACCAGCAGCATCATCCGGCACGATTCCAACGTACAAAAATCTGGGAGCGACCCTACCAAAAATCGAACCCAGTTTGCCTAGGTGGGAGGGTAGTAGCCAGACCACTACACCACCGCAGTCCCTCCAATATGCAGAGGCACGATCATAAGAATGTACTATAGTGATAAAATAGGAATTACCACTGACACTAACCCAGATAGAAATATAAGTTTAAGCCAGTAACAAAGAAAAATTTGGTAAAATCATTAAATTTTATCCCTGAATACATAATATTCATTTTACATAAATACATAAATAACATTTCCAACCCTACATGACATATATGTCAAGAAATGGGAAAATATGCTGTTTGGCTAACAATTATCTTAAAGGTGAAAGAAAATTTGAGCACAAACACCTACAGGATGGTACTAGCGCACATGAACAAAAACAAACAATCTGCATGTGAAAAACAAACATCTTTTCACATGCAGATACCCAACTTTCTCATACAGCAAATGGTGGTGCACTGAAGTCGGTGGGCAGTTTGTGTTACAAATGAAACTAGTAAGTACAGAGCGAACAAGGGCGTAGCGGGAAATTTTTATGTTCGTGCAAGAGGTAAAGGTAGGAGTCATGTCAATAACTCGGATGTGTCTGAATTTTGTTATGAACTGGTGTTACAGTTACCATCAGGGATGGCTCTAACCAATGGGTGCAGGGGCACATGCCTCCAAAATAAAAATTTAACATGCCTCAGCAAAGAAAAGTTTATACACATACATCTTTACTTTGTAAATTTAATATGTAAGTAACCTGTTTGTTGAAATATTACATCAGTATGCTGCAAATTGCATCCACTTATATTACGCACGGATCATAATTTTCCTTGCAGTTTTCGGGCACACAGTATGTGCCCACAAAGAAATATTATTTTCACTTAACAAAATCACACAAGACATATCAGAAATAACAGAAGTGCGGCAGAATTGGGGCACAAGCCACATGCGCCCAAGCAGTTCAGAGAATGCAATAATAGCTCGATAGATGGTAGGTGCATCTCGGCTGTAATGAATTATTTCAAGCTGTCGCATGTTTTATGATGTAAAGCAATATGTACCACTATTATATTCAATGTTTGATATGTTAATATTACAAAAATAACAGTGCATGATAACAGACGTTTAAAGTCAGTCTCTTATTCAGTTTTTAATGTTTATACACACTATTATTTTCTTGCTGTTACTGAACTAATATATAATGTTCCATATTTATTTCAAAAACAAGATCAACAGTATTAAAAATATTTTAGGGAAGCAACTGGTGGATTAGGATCAGCTTTAAATTAAAAATATTGGTTCTCCGAGACCACAGTATTCAATATTGTGAACTTACCACACCCATAAGAGAAATCATTCTCGTTAATTTCAGTACAAAAATATACAAGGAAGCCATTTGGTTTGCAGGGTGTGATGAGAAAAATGTGTTTTATTATTGTTTTTGTTTGTGTCCTTTTGGTTTTGTTGATACTAAAGTGACTACAGGTGTTGACCTAAAATAGGTATCTGCATGACAAGATTGAAAAACCATTCTGTGAGCCAACTACATTTGCAAAATGAAATGACTATGGTAATGATGGACAAGTAAACATAACACAGCAGTAAGATGAAGGGTACAGGAGCTGTGATCAAAAAAATGCAATGAACTTGACGCCTAATACACTCAACGTGGAATAATGAAGGTGTACTGGCCCAGTATTCCTCTAGAGACTAGGGAAACAGTCTCTCCTTAATAAGAAATTTAAGGGGGCTGTATGGGCCGACGTGGTTGCATCCCGGGGGCGTTTGGCCCTGGCTCACCAGAGCGCATAACTGGGCACTGAGGGTTGTGCTATCCCTTTCATGGCCCGCCCGGTGATTGGACCTTTAGGAATAGCTGTGAGTACACAGTTATGCACAGTCAGTGATGTTACATTAAGTTCAGGGGATAAAATAAAAGAAGAATAGAGAATTATGATTCAGCAGACTCAGTGAGTGTCCTGGAGGCACAGGCACGACCGTAAAGGTGGTTTAATTGTCCGTGGCAGCGTGGGGGAAGACAGGTTCTGGCGTTGTCCGCACAGGAAGGAATCTACTCTTACTGGGGCCGGTGACTTGGGGTAAACCCCTGCCGGAGTCCTATAGATTGAATCGATGCAGGAGCGTGTGCTTCACGAGGGACGGCAACGTTCCCCACGTACGAACCCTACGGCTTTCAGTAAGCAGTGTGACCAGCTGGTAGCCTGAGAGTTTTAATGTCTTAATGTGTTTGTTCTCCTCAAGCCTTAGGAGCATAAGAGAAAGGTTCTCTCTCCCCTTGCCAGAGTGGTGCTAGAAGAACAGTGTTACCAGCTACAAACTAGACACCAAGCATTAACAAGAGGTGAGAGTGCCCTTCAGTGGGGTCTTTGGTTCATAACTCTATTACGACGATCGTGCATGCACCGAGAAGTATATAAGTGGATATGCACACAGAAGGCAAAGTCGGTAAGAGAGCTGAAAGCGAAAGAGAATGATCGGGCCAAAAAATGGTTGACTGGCAGATATATGTTTTATTCCATCCCCACGAATTTAAAAGACGCATATCTCCAACCTGCGCCCGCTAACATTTGATGGACGAGGGACCAAATTTGCCAAACTGTTTGCCGCNCGAATTCAAAAGACGCATATCTCCAACCTGCGCCCGCTAACATTTGATGGACGAGGGACCAAATTTGCCAAACTGTTTGCCGCAGGGCGGCAGTGGGATATTAATTGAAATTCAGGGCAAGAGAGACCTCTGTACAGCTACGCCCGACACGGATGAGTTACGTGGTCAACACTCAGAGCAAGGAGAAAGCTCTGTGACAAGAGCNGCAGGGCGGCAGTGGGATATTAATTGAAATTCAGGGCAAGAGAGACCTCTGTACAGCTACGCCCGACACGGATGAGTTACGTGGTCAACACTCAGAGCAAGGAGAAAGCTCTGTGACAAGAGCTACTGTCTAGTGTGTTGAGAAACACAATTTCTGTTAATAGTAATGTTATATGCTAAGTTTAACTGCTACAGCTGATGGCGAGGGGTACGGTAAGCGTGGCGAGATTGCGAGAGTTGCAATAAAAAGATACTTCCTCAGAACGGCTTGCAAACTACCTGTCCGGGGGGCGTGCATAAAAATTAATACCCTCGAGAGATGTGGCGAGGGGCAGCTGGCACAGGCGGCTTGGAGGGGGAAACCTCCCCTGATGCACAGTGAGTGTGCACATTTGGCGCCTGCCGGCCTGGCAAGGCAAGCGAGGGGATGGGCCTGCCACTCAGACTGGAGAGCGATGTCGTGCGGATTGCCGACCTCTCAAGCAGCAAGGGGTTGACTCACTTGTGAATAGGAACAGTACAGAGGCGAAATGAGCAGTGGCATTCGGCGCTACGGTACACCAGGGGAGCACCAGAGGCTGAGGCTTTGATAAGTATCCGATAGCGCTCGTAGCACGTCAAACTGGTATAAAAAATAGATATAGTATATGTTTTCTAGAATAACAGATTTCAAAAAGTTTTGTGGATATTTTGAGCTGAATCTAAGAGGTCATGATGAAACTACCAAAAGTGAAAAAGCGAAAACCTGAGTGTGTTTCGAGGTTTGTTGGAGTTTGTTGCTTCTATAGATAATTTAGCAAGAGTGCAAAATTTTGTATGCTATACTGCCAACAGCTCACTTTACTGTCCGAGAAGAAACACAAAAAACAGAGTACTTGGCAATTAAAGCAGATGAGATCACAGATATTATCTGTACTTCACAGATGTCCTTAATTCTGTACCAAATNAGTACTTGGCAATTAAAGCAGATGAGATCACAGATATTATCTGTACTTCACAGATGTCCTTAATTCTGTACCAAATTAAAGGATCTATTTTTATAAGGTTAAGGTTTCGGAGCTAATTTTCTTTTACAGAGTGAACTGCAAAGGGAATAACCTTCGTACTATTAAAACTGCTGAGGAATCTCGGAGGGGCCAAAAAACCAGAAAAACTTGCGCGGATGTATAATGGTGCAGCTGTGATGGGTGAAGTAACAGATTGAGTTCAGAAAAACTTATAAAAATGTATCCCTCTGCTAATTTAATTTACTCCAGGACACAGTACAATTCAATCATGCAACAGGCAACCTCCGCTACAGAAGATGTGATGATATTCTTTTGAGGTTTTTTTAAGAAATTGCAACTTTTCTTCAGTCACACTCCTAAAAGAACAGACACTTTAAAAGAGGTTGTTCGGAAAAAGCTACCACAAGCAGCAACAAAATGGAACTTTCAAAGTCGAACTGTAAATACAATTCATGAAAACACAAAGTCTCGTTGCGTTTTGAAAGAATATGGGAATCAGAAACATATGAAAACTGTTTCTCTTGCATCAGGCTTCATGAAGTTACTAAATTACGAAACTTTCGCTGTTCAGCTGAATTTTTTCAACAGTATGCCCAATGCTGACACATTCTTCAATCAAATAATGTAAAAGTAAATTAAACCAACCAACATTAAGAAACGTACGTCTGATATTGTCCCTGCGATTATGAAAACTTTAAATTTTCTCAGCGACAGTAAATTTTATACAGATACAGAAAAAAAACCTACAAGCTGCAAGAGAAGATGCCCACTAATGGATCATGAAACAATAGGTTGCTTAAAGGTTATCAGCCATAGAAGTATGTGATATTTCTCAAGCTGGACGGAAGGTTTGACTTTACCAACTAATTGCCCACTGCCATATTTTTCATTCCGGAGAACTTAAAAATATACGGTAAGACTTTTTCTGATGTACACTACTTAAATGCAGATGAAGTGCAAATTAAAAACTTAACTTCAGATCCTGTTTACTAGGAAAGATCTACGTGCAACTGAAGCATGCGCATTGTTATAGTTTCTGAACGATTTTGAAACAAGTGTTCTCAGAATGTGTGACACTTCTGAAAATATCATATTTACTCAATTATAAGTCACCATTGAATCTAAGTAGCACCTCATTTTTGATAGAAAATCATGAAAAAAACTATTTGTGTACATATGAAGCCACAGGTCGAACTACTTCAGTTGAAAATTTANAAGAAAATGAGGTGCTACTTGTAGAAAATCATGAAAAAAACTATTTGTGTACATATGAAGCCACAGGTCGAACTACTTCAGTTGAAAATTTAATTTCAATATGAAGTTTAATTTTGCCTTAATTAGAAGTGGTTTCCCATTGGGACCAATATATTTTACACTCCCAAAATCAAAGAGAAGAGTGTGCTTTTGAAAGAAAATATTACATAATTTTTCTCCAACAGCTGAAGTTTGATTCATTGTTTCCAAATACCTTACTGGCCACACCATTATATTCTCCAAAAATAAATCACATTTCGCTTTTAAGAAGCAAAATAATTGACACTTTTTTGTAACTACAAATGAAATAGCATTTTAATCCCACTGTTAATCAAAATGGCACAGCTGATTTCTTTTTCTTGGCCGTACACATTTTGTATACACAGTATTTACTTTGGCACACCTAATATACTCATTTGGTATAAAAAGTTATCACCATGAACGAAACGCGAGAGTACAATAAAGGTTGCCACATACAGAATTGTCACAGCCCACTATGTGTCACATTTGCAATTTGCTTGCAAGAATGAGCCACTAGGATGCATACAAGCCCCTCAAACATTCACAGCTGCATGACACCAAATAAGCCATTAGTAGCTGTGTAAGCCATAGAGCCAATTTCAGTGAAAACACAGTATGCCCCGACAGCGCATTCAACGAGCCTTTGCCCAATCAAATGAGTTTGAGAGAGACCACAATGTCTGCCTCCGAGAAGCAGGTTGGACGTTTCTGTGCGTTGCTTACAACTTTAACCGTTATGCCTACACCGAGTTGGTGTCGGACGCAGTGGGACCAGGAAGGTACACACACACTCATCGAAAAGGCTCAGCTTGACCACAGAAAACCACCAGCAGAGAGGATTTGCTTTTCAACTTTCAGATACCGATAACATATCCTTTCGCTACATGTGAACAAAAACAATACCATGTAACCAACTGTCTCTAAGCCTACCCAATAAATTATGCAGTGAGTACATAATAAAACATACCCATTAAATCTGGTTGCACAGTCCATAAACACGCCAACACACAGTAACACCTTTTTCACACAGCTACAAATTTATCATTTTTGCATGGTTAAACTTTGCTCTTCTATTTAATTCTCAAAGCGTACATAAAGTATAACAACACCCAATTATCTTTTAATTAGGGATGGGTCGGTTCGGTTCTTCGGTTCCAATTTATACAGGTTCTTGAGGTTTGACTCGGAACTGGGTTTAGGTTAACAACAATTACTCGGTTCTTGTTTCTACACGGCAATAAATTTTTCAAATATTTTGAGATGATGATATACCTAGTACAAAACATTATGAATTTATGTAGTTACGACAAAACTATGTTGTTACAAAAATAACTGCCGTATTTGCTTGTGTATAGCACGCACTTTTTCCCCAAAATAAAGGAAAACATTTCTGGGGTGTACACTATACACGAAAAAAAAAAAAATTAAGGAATGGTAGATGCAAACTGTTATCTCATCTTTTGCTCTTACATCATCACTCCTCCCTTCTCTCTCTTTATCTCTCAACCCTCCCCCATAAGCAACACAGTTAGCCGATCGATACATTCCATCAAGCCTTCTTTGTTCACCTGTATGGTAGACAATAGCCAAAAAGTAAAGGAACGGAGGGGGGAGAAAGGAAGAAGCGACATTGTTTTTTAGAGGTGTCACATTTCAGCATGGCAAAACCAGCAGGTCACTGCATAAAAGAAACAAAAAGAAAAAAAGGATGGGCCACCCAGTCACTGCGTAAAAGAAGCAAAAAGAAAAATGAAGCCGGCTGCCCACCACATTTGACCATTACCCTACAGCACGCCACATTGTTTTGGCTTTTTGCACCGCCGCGAGTTATTTAATTAAAGTATTTTCCAAACATATCGCAATCACCACATATTAATGTAAAAAAAGAATAATTTGTTACATATTAACTAACCTTAAATAAATTTAATACAACAAGTTTATCTGTATACATTAAATCTTATCTTCACACTTTGTTATTGTTCAATACTTCCATAGGTTAAATAAAACATTTAATGAATTTTACCTGCATTGGTTTAATGACATTATAGCAGAAGACAAGTATTCAAAATAGAACCGAATACTGGAACCATATTTAAATTGTAGAATCGGTACCGGAACCGATATTTTATGTTATTCGACCCATCCCTAATTATAGTCTATCAGTTTTTTACAGTGATAAGCACTGATTCTATCTATTTCTAAAAATTTATAAAAGGACAGGAATTAAAGTACTGTACTTGTCGACAGTAACACACACATAAAGAAGGAAGACACATTTTTCACGTGGTTGCGTGATCGCGACATTTTGCTGGCTAGGCCAGCTTCATCAAACTGCAAGTTGTAGGACACTGCAATATGGTGGAAGGACACTTGGTAGTAAACCTAGCGGCCAAGTGGCAAACTACGGTGCAGCTGGAAAATTGAAAATTTGCCAGTGGAGCTGTGATTAACTTATGTTGAAGCCTGGCGGCTGCCTGGATTTTGTTATAAATTTATGAGCTAATTTCCAGCGTCCGAGTTCTGAGCTATTGCTGGAAGGTAGTAGGCTTCTCACAACTCTGGTACTATAGCAAGAATGCGTTTATGAATTTCTGTTTAAGTCACATACAATAAATGAAAAAACTTCAAAGAAGGCATCTTACATTAAAAATTATTATGTATGATTACCATTAACAGAACCATACTCTAGCTGTCTAGGTGATAATATTTTAAACAATAATTTCTTCTTGAGAAAAAAGACATTTGACAAGAGTTTAAAAATTTACACACTTTTTTTGAATAGAAATTTTGTTATAACTTTTTTAAATGGTTCACACAATAAAACCGTAAAATATCTTGTAACCAGGATTAATGCTCGCAGATAGTGTGATTTCCATTATTTTGAGTGTTTCCTTAACTTTTTTAACAGGTGGATAGCTATAAGAAGTTTCACAACAGCTGCAGAGAGCTTGGCTACACTCCAGCATGCTCACCGAGGCCATGTCGATGGGTGGACATCGGCGGCAGAGACATCCAAGCCTGGGTCTTCATGTCGTAGCACTCAACAGAGTTGAGGGTCTTGAGGCCATCCCGCCCACCGACCACGTAAAGCCGGTCATCTAGGACCGCTACCCCAAATTGCAGCCTTCGCCCACTCATCTTGGCAACTGCACTCCAAGTGTTCGTGCGAAGGTCGTACTTCTCTATGCTGATCGATCCTGTGGGGTGCACATAGCAAGTTCACTTCAATTTTTGATAGATGTATTTGTTTTTAACACCTTTTCATGAATCATTTTAAACTTATTTTCTCACAACACACTAGGTACTTAAACCTGTAATCGTTGATGCACTTAACCTTTGTTTCTGTTCACAGTGTGTTACTTTTACTGAAATTTGGCATTCTCCGATTGCAGGGAACAGAGAGAAGTTAAGTGAGTATGTACTTTATGACATGTAACCGGCCCACTATTGACAAATATTGTGGCACCATATTTGAACAATGGCTTGAAGGCTATAAGAGGAGAAGGATCCTTTGTTTAACCCACATGATAAAATCTAATACAACCAAATTCACAAAGAAGGGATCTGCACCCATAACATCCCATAGTAGAAAAACATTTTTTAATAAAAATATTTATTATATTCAGTGGATTTTGATGTTTGAATATTTTTAAATCAAATAGTATAATTTTCTAATAACATGCTAATAGTTTCGAAGCTGAATAGCTACCAGTTAAAATCTAACTTCAGTTATATATATTTTTAAAAAATTTCATTTCACTGACTACACAACAAACCATTCCCACATGAATAACACTTGCATCTTTAAGTGCAGTACACCATTAAGATAATTTTCAGCCTACTGAACGTAAAAAGTGCGCTCCAAAATGTAACTATTAATAAATAATCACAATGTGTGTGTATGTGTGTGTGTCTACATATATAGATATATATATTTTTTTAATGAAATATGAAAATGTGAGCTATACATTGTGGCAAAATATGATAATGTGCATGTTTTATAGCCACAGGGAAGAACAAGATACAGTTTGGTCATTAGAAAATAACTAAAAGTTCTTTGCAACATAAATAAAGGCTTTCTTTATTTATGTATTTGTTTATTTATTTATTTAAATTTGTACTCTGACTGGATGCTCTACATATTCAGGATATAGAGATTGTCAAATAAATTTCTAACATTAACAAACACATTCTATACAGAAATAGCAATACCCCCTTAACATTTAAAATACAATATATACACAAAAAAAAAATGAACTCAAAAACATGTGAACCAAAAAAAAAATCATATTATATAATGCTTAATGGCTAATGCATTCAAATTTCATCACCCTAGTAAACATTTTTGTGCATAACCAACATTAAATTATCAAGAAAGGAAACTATTTTCTTGGTGTAGCAGTTTGATTTTCAGCAATTATCATTGTTTATGAAATGCGTAAAGCTGTGAAGTTTAATACGCATATTTTTGCAGTTGAATTCGTACTTGGCAGCCGATTACGCAAACGCTGTGATATGGTGCTTGTGGTCGCAGTGCAATTTGCTAACACTTTGCAAACTGTTTGTAGGTCGGTAACAGAATATTTCACCGTCCATAAGTTGTATTATGGTAGATGAAACGCTTTGTAATTGGAAACATAACATTTCGTTTTGAATGCATACAGCCAGCTTGCGACCTATTAAACTGGCTGGGCCCCTCCTACAACTAGCGCTGATAGTTCGTGCAGTTCCTGTTCCACCACAGCTATGACGCAATGCCATGCTGGTATTTGTGTCCACTGTGTCGTTTCGTGCTCTCCGCATTTTACCAAAATTATTATTTAATGTTTTTGCACAATTAAAACCCTATGATTTCCCTGGAATTGCCAAAAAAAAATGTGTGGTTGTCTAGGCATGTGCAAAGGTAGTTTTTTTATCCCGAAGAGAAGCTTGCATCATGCGAAGGAATTTAAAAAAAAATCGAAGTCAAAGGATTTAAAAATATGTATATTAATTTATAGAAGGCTACAGTTTTCAAGTGTATTCAACTCATTTGTACTGTTACTGCCAAAAACAGTATGCCTACTAGACACTGAGCAATGGAATAAAGCATATCCTAATCTTGTACTACTGAAAAATTGAAATATCAAAATCTGCAAGAAAGTAATCATTATTCATTTAGATACCTACAAACTTGATAAAAACTAACATACTCCATATATCCAGTCCCATTTAACACCATCACTGCACAGTGATTTCAATGGGTGGCTATCAAAATTTGGCCTCTTCCCTTTCTTCCTCCAAGGACCCTTGTCAATGTCAGGCCAGATAGTAAACATGCTAGATGGTTGTGGCATTAGGGCCTCAGAGCAAGAGAGCTGAGCCACTTTCACTGCTTACAGGGAAAGTGTGCAGTTCTTCCAAAAAGACGTATCAGCTGTGGTACATGTCAGCCCAACTCCCGCACGTGATACATGCGTTAACTGTTATGACATCGCTGCACACGTCAAAATTAGAAAGGCAAAGAAACATGAATTTTTCGAGACAGAAAATACACACTGGATTTCTGTTAGGTTATGGTGGGTTACCCTCCTATTAAACAGCCTTCCACTGGTGTGTGTCAGGCAAGATGACATTCACCTAACAAAAAAAAAAAGAGAGAGAGATAGAGAAAGAGATAGAGAAAGAGAAAGAGAGGAAGAGGAAGGGAGAAAGAGAGGAAGAGGAAGGGAGAAAGAGAAAGAGCGAGAGAGGAAGGGAGAAAGAAACAAAGGAAAGAGTGTGGGAGAGGGAGAAGGAAAGAGTGTGGGAGAGGGAGAAAGAAAGAGACAAAGGAAAGCTGTGGCTGTAAAAACATTCACTCCTTCCCCTTGCTGTAGGATGACCCTTGTCAATGTCAAGCTGGTAGATTATCTCAACAGGGTGGAGCTTGGGATAAAAACTACAAACTTTGTTTGAAAAAACAGTCTAAGTTGAGCATCTTTTCCATTGTGGATTTTCCTTTCCCAGTATGCTTCTTTTCATGGGAAAACTTTCAAAAGGCAGGCACAGCTCTACAACTACTGGAACCTGAATGTAAATTATTCACAATTTTTGGATAAGATATTCGAAGATGGAATGTGAATAATTCGTAAATTACTATTTGCAACTATTCGAATTTTCGAATATCCTCACGCCCTTATTAATGATACTGGCTACTGGTTTTGATACTAGTTTCTGTGGGAAAAAACACTTGGTGAAAAATCTTCAACTTTTCACTCCAAAAGTTTTTTATTTGAAGATGAAGTCGAAGGTACAAAAGTCTTTAATTCAATTTTGAAAATGTGAAGCTTCACACACCCCTATGGTTGTCACACATGGTCATGTAGTATGTGGATAAAAGCTATACAAAGATGTTTATGTTTTGCAGTCGCAGTGTATAACCGCAGTAATGTAACCTTCTAATGACAATTTCTTTGGCTGTAAATAATAAGAAAGAAGAAATATGTCCTACTTTTGTAAATGCTACAGTGAAAATAAATGTGCGTGTGACTGTTTTTCTTAGTAATTTTACTTTTTATCACATTTCTAAAAGAGTTATTCAATAACATACAAGTGTAAACCACCTCACTCGGATCACTGATTTGCAGCCACTTAAAAGGCAAAAAGTCATAAAAACCACGAGTTACGATCAGAAATGGTCCAGCTCAAACAAAAAAGGAATGAAAGTTGAAATTAATTACTTCAAATGAGTAAGCATGTAATGTCAAGGAAATAACCACTTCATACAGGAATGTAAATTATTCACAATTTTGGCATAAGGTTTTCGAAGTTCGAATGTGAATAATTCTTAATTTCTATGCGTAACTATTCAAATTTTTTAATATTCTCACACCTCTAGTAATTACATTTTTCAAAGAGACACGAACCATAAGTACTCCCACGTTGTTACTTGTGTGGACATACACATACACAGTTGGAAACACGTAAAAAATGTATGTTCGACCATGTGTGTGAGCAACTATCCCACATCTGCGAGTGTTGCCCTGTTGGTACCTCTGTTTTCCATCTTTTAAAATTATAATTACAGTTCCTCCTCCTACACTAATGCTACATGTCTAGCAACACATTTCGTCCGCACAGAAACATACCTTTATGAGCATCCATTCCACCAACGGCATACAGCGCCCCCACAGTCGACTTCCTGGGGCGGGTGCGAGGCGACTGCAACATGAGCCTACGCTCTGGCAGCAAGTGGTACTTCAGAGCCTCCATTATCAGTTCCTGGCACGTCGGGTCCTCCCGGAATAACGCATTTGTCTCTATGAAGTCTGCTATGAACTGGAGAGCAAGAGCATTCCATCTATGCACAGGTGCAAGACAACACGAGTTTGTAATTACTCATTATGGTTCACAGGTGATCAAGCATTTTTAAAATCTATATTGATGAGTGGAAAGGAAAAGAAAGAGAACTTGCACGTAACTGCAAAAAAAGTTCTATGTTAACACTCGTGGGCACACCTAGGAGTAGAATTGGCAGATGATTATAAAAAATATATTAGTCTCTCTCATGTTCAGGTTTCCACTTTTTGACAGCGAATGTGTTGTAACATATCAAACTAAACAAACAACATCCCGTTAACAAAATCATGTATCAGCTGATGTACAAATAAGTAAGAGTGAATTTTATGTTGGTATTCTGATAGCCGTGCCATCATGTAACAGAGAAATATGGGCAGGAAAAAGTTTAAGACAAATTGTTAGTATATTTTTATTTAAGTCATCACAAAATAGCGGTTATTAAGGTAAATACTATTAAACTTTGTGCTACTTATATGTTTAGTTTACTTTGTTTCTCCCCTCTTCCCTTATCTATAAGCCAGTGCTCACTATGCCTCATTCATGCTTTGTATTAATTCAACAAGGCCGCTCAACTGTTGCAGAGTATTTGTCAAATTTTTCTACCTTTAGCACAAGTCTTTCCAAGCCTGTAAATAGTGTAAATAGTAAAAAATTATTATTTTTTTTAAATACTTTATACATAATATCTTTGGAATAAAGCAGCGGACTATGCTGCGATCTGTTGGCTGAAATGCTTTAACACACTCCCAAGCCATGCGTCGCACAAAATGACTCTTTTGCATGTGTAAAATACAAATATACCAATGAATACGTAACCAGAATTTTGTGTTTTCCACAAACTCTTACATTTTTAATAGGAATGTAAACGTATTTCTATATGCAGCTATTCGGCTAGAAGCTGTTCACAGTAAACCATGTGTATATTCATTACAGGAATCCTGAATGTACCTAATAAATTGCTTACGTTTGACAACAGAAATGTCCAATAAGCAAACATGTCTAGTTCTATGAAGCCAATGATGTAATTGATAATTAGAGTTCAAATCGCTTACACTTACATTATGAATAGCCTGAAAACCTTCCTTGGTCATATCTCGCAGACACTTCTCCTTGCATACGCTTTGTACATTCCGAGAGTTGGAGTCAATATGACTCCTCAGCACCTCCACTAACTCTTTTATAACAAGCCTGACAGTGAGTTCAATCGAGAAGTGGAGGTGGGAGAACCGGTCAAGCAAAACCTGTTCCCCAAGAGAGGAGAGGGGCAGTGTTTAAATTTTGCCTTCATTAGAAATATACTTCCGTTGAAACAAATATATTTCTACTTTACCAAAAAAGAAGTGCTTTTGGAAGCAAATAATTCTATGGCATGACTCTCTCCAATGGCCCATATTCGATTCATGAATTATAAATAGCTTCCTGGTCATTGTATTTCCATTCTATTGTGCAAAAAAAATAAATCACATTTTATTTTAAGGAAACTACATAATGCACATGTTTTAATTGTCGCTATAAATGAATCACTGCATTTTAATCCCACTGTTAGACAAAAATGGCATGGTTGATGCACGCACAATCATTCAAAATGTCAACAGCAGCTGTAATTTTTACATTGGAAACCAAATTGCAGTGTAAACAATTACTATTCATTTTGCAATACAATTGATAGTATTTATAAACTAATAGTGCAACTGTAATTTAATAATAATAATGGTGTATGGGGAGTGCACCCAGGGCAAGGCAACACCCTCCGAAGTGACAGTCTTTCCAGCTGGGACCCGTAGGTGACCGTCATCCCCGGACATGACAGAAATGACACCCTAGAATGGAGCGGCGCTGGAATGCAAGGGCGGGGGAAACGGGAGTACCCCGAGAAAACCCGCCGGCAAGCGGCATCGTCCAGCACGATTCCCACATGCGAAAATCCGGGAGTGAACCCGCCGGGGATCGAACCCGGATCGCCGTGGTGGGAGGCGAGCACCCTGGCCACTGCGCCACCGCTGCCCCTTACTGTAATATAAGTTTTTTAACGACAGTATTTCCTCGATTCTAAGATGGCACTGATTCTAACCTGCACCTAGTTTTTTGGAGAAAATATTATTGGTATATAAATGAGGAGACAGGCTGAACCACACTTCAGTAGGAAATTAAATTTTCAAACAAAGTTTAATACTGTCTTCAGTAAAATGGTTTTTCATCTAAACAAATATATTACACTGTGTAAAAAGAGAATACTGTGCTTTTGTAACCAAATAATTGCATTGTGTGCTTCTCCCCGGTGGCTCAAGTTCGATTCATCTATTTAAAATAACTTCCCAGCTGCTCTCCCTGGTGTTGTCAATGGTTGCAACGTTTGTTTTGTACGTGATGTAAAAATCGAGAACAACACAATTTCCGCAACGTAATTTGCAGGAAAACAATGCATTAAATTTATAAGCAGAAAAACATGTCCTCGGGGGGGGGAAAACGGGACCTCAGGAGGGGAGTACGGAACCTCGCTGNAACAGGACCTGGGGGGGGGATATCGGAAAAACGGGACCTTGGGGAAAAACAACGGGACCTTGGGGGAAAATGGGACCTGGGGGGAAAACGGGGATCTGTGGGGGAAACTGGGACCTGGGGGGAAAACGGGACCTGGGGGAAAAACTGTACCGGAGGAAAAACCAGGACTTGGGAAAAACCGAGACCTCTGAAACCCTGGGCCCTGAGAAAAACCAGGACCTGGGACAAACTGAGAAAACACAAATAAAATGGGAAGATGCAAAAAAGGGTGTATGCAAAAAACAGGAAACTGCAAAAAACGGGGAAATATAAAAAAAAATTGGGAAATGCAAAACAATGGGATATGCGAAAAAAATAAGAAAATGCAAAAAGATGGGGAAATTAAAAAATGGGAAAATGGGGGAAAAACAAAAAAATGGAAAAGGCAAAAAAATTGGGAAAGGCAATAAAAGGAAAATTAATAGGAAAATACAAAAAAACTGGTATGTAAAATTAGCATTTTACTGTATATTTAACACATGCTGTTAAGTTAAAATCCAATATCCTGATGTAATGACAACTGTACAGTTGAGTATGTGGGTGCAGTATACACATGCATGCATGTTTAGACCTGCATTTTTTTTTTATTTTTAGCATGTATGTGTTTTATATGCATGTATCAGATTTGCGGCTTCCAAACAAACCTATCCCTTCATTAAATAAATTGAAAAATAAACTGTCATTATTATTACAGTTAAACCTCCAATACAAAGCTCAAGGGACCGGAATTCCTGCAATTTTTAATTTAACAGGTGTTAAGAATAGTTGTAAAAATCTCAAATAATTAAAGTGTTGACTGTGATTAAGCATACTGGATAGCAAGACATTTCATTTTTCCAATTACTAGCAAAGACTTCTTTTTACCAGTGGACTTGCAATTACATTGAAATACAAATTATAGTCTATCTGCAGTTTCTTCACTCTCTTTGAACAATAATCCCCTGTATTATATGTTTGGTTGTTTCTTAAGTATGTCATGTATGACAAGAGTTTTATGTTTCTGTTAACATAAGAGTATCTTACTTCTGGTTCAAATGAATTTTTAGTTATATTTTATTTATAAATTATAATATTTCATATACAATTGATATGAATAAAACCAGAGAAAAAATAGTAATATCTAGAAAGAAATAGTTTATTAATATCTTGCACGAGAACTGAGTGCGGATGAATGTGGTGCATTGTCCCTTCTGCGTAATTTTCTAGACTTTGTTAAGCTTTGCTTGTATGAGGTGAAAGAACAGCATGAAAATAGAACTTTAGCAAGGCTTAAGAAAAGTTAGAGGTAACCATGAATAAACTATAAAAAAAATTTTTTATAGCATACAAATAAACAATATATTCCCTATTTCTCTCCAAGAGAAAGGAAGACAACTTTTTATTAATAAAAGATTGTATGAAATAAGTTTTTACTAACACGATTTCACTATAATAGTGTCTTTATTTGAAAAGTAATAAAGCTGTGGCTTTGAATTTGAAAGAAATGTGTTATACATTCCTATGTGCAGAACTAAACACTGAGATACTTACTGCAGGTGAAAGGAGGGGAAGCCTCACCAAACTGAGCAATCTGCTGACGTCTTTTTTCCGAACACCTTCATCGTGTTTGACCCAAGACACCAGAGCCTTAAAAGTACCAAAATCATATTTACATCATGACATGGATACCTACTAACTTATTACAGAAGTTAAAAAATACTTTTTAACAACAATTTAACTTAACTAGTTAGGTGTCCAACTTAGTAACTAGTAATTTAAAATAGTCTTTTCCCCCCAAAAAAATTATTTTCAAGTTAAATTAGAAGTTAATATCATGCACATGCACGCACGTGCACACACACCCCCCCTCCCCCAGCTCACCAACACTTAAATTTAATGTTTTTGTAACAATATGAGAAATCAGAAAATATTCAAATACGTACACCTCTCTGTAACACTTTATCTATGACAAAACTGTCTACTATCTATTACCTGCAGTTTTTATTTGTACAATCACATCTACGGTAAAAACATTTTTAGTAAAATATGTCAATCATAATATGTATTTTACAGAAAACTTCAAACAAACGTAGTTTGGAAATGAACTAATAAGTAACATTAAACTATGCATTGAATATTTTATAGTAAAAATTAATATCACATTGAAATTAATTAAGTAAAGAGTAACCACACCAAACCATCTAGTTTGTTGTCCACTCCTTCACTCTGAAAATTTGTATTTACAGTAATGAAGGAACCAGCATGGTCATAAATTAAACTTCAACCCAAACACAACAATAGTAATATAGAAAATCTGCTTAAATATGTACACCCGTAAAGGTTCTACCCACTCTGTCTGGCATGATCAACACAAATGTTGCAGATTTGCAATTTCCCTGCCTTTTCCCTGGTTTTATGGGGGCTGTGGTGGTGTAGTGGCTAGACTACTCGCCTCCCGCCAAGGCAAATCAGGATTGATTCACAGCGAGGTCACTCGTGGATTTTCTTAAGTGGGAATCATGCCGAACGGTGCCGCTGGTCGGCAGGTTTTCTCTACAATCTCTTGATTCCCCCGTCCTTTCTTTTCGGCGCTGCTCCATACTCACCTTGCTTCACCCTCATCGGCTCTCATCCACAGATGGCTAGGAAGCAGGTATCGCCAACTTGACAGGGTTTCTACTAGGGGCAGTAATGGCAGGTTATGGGTCCTCAATCACTTGGCATTGAGCTCGGAGAGGTGCGCAGGTGAGTGCAGGTTTTGTTGGTACTCGAGATGGGGTTTAGCTGGGTACCAAGTTCCGGTTGGAAAATGTGGTTTTCTGCTCGTGACCACTCCTTCAAGAATGCAAGTGGTTCTGTGTGTGGGCGAAGCATGAGATAGCGGGAGCGAGGTAGAGAAGTAAAGAGCGGTAGGACTGATAACTGTACCAAGTTTGGATTATGTCTGTTTATTCACAGGTCAGTATACACACATAAACCAGCCCGTACCCTGACTAGGGCCTGAAGGGCTGATCCTAGGATGCCAACCAGAGTGATGTCTAGACTCAGTAGACGCGGAAGCACGAGTGACCCCCGGTCGTACGGTACTCTGACTCGTAACTCTAGGTGTGTAGCGACTGGGTAGCTAAGAAGCGCGGAAGGCTTCAGTGAGCTGAAGGGCAGCTTGACAATCTAGACTGATGAACAACAATCAACTAGAAGAAGTCAATATGCAGTCACACAGAGTATAACATTACTACAAGGTTGCATGAGTGCAGTGATAACCGATGACGTTGGTGCACGTTTGGACAGAGTAACACCCTACAACAGAGCCGCGAGAAACTGCCTTGAACTGTGGGCTGCTAGCTCTATACATACCCAGAGCACAGGGCCAGCGCGGGGGACGCAGGTGTAGCAGAGAAGTTGTGTAGAGAGAGAGGGCGGCGGAGAAGAAGGCAAAGATGGCCGAAGTGGCCTAAGCTGGCAGCTCTTTCCCCTTTGCAGCCGAAGGCCGAAGGGGTAAAGAGGCCGCGCTGTGGTGCGAAGCGGGTTGCGGTCCAACAGGAGGCATCAGCTGATCAAGCCAACCCTGGGCATCAAAGGCGAGTGGTGGCACGTGCGGTATAACTTATCTTCTTAGGAGGGAGCCGTCGCTGTGGCGAGGCTAGTCTGGGTTAATGACGACAACCATGGCGCATCAAGTTAAAACAGTTAAATATTGAAGCTCTCCTTCTTGCTAACAACATGAAAATACATATTAGCTCTGCTTTCATCAGATCAGGAGTAATTCAAAATCTTAAGTAACAAAGCCTTAAAGTTAAAAATAAACACTGGAACTTTGCCTTTTGAAATGTAACATAATAAACACTGTGAAAAAATAATTAAATAATGATACTCTTTTTAAATCTAAAAAAAATATCATGTGTAGGCACTCGTATTTCACATATAAAACATCACAAGCAATAAGATCGACAAGACAATCACAAAATAAAATTACTGCCAAAGTAATAAAATAAACTTTAACATTTAAAATGGGATCAAAGACCACAAAATACATCCAAAAGAATAAATTGGTACTGTATCATAATATATAATCACCACAAAGCAAAACAGGAACACAAACTGGCATCTGCTAACTAAATCTATTCCTAAGTTTTACCTGCATAATTTAACACCATGAAATTCAAGTAAAGTAAAGTTTGAAATAATTGGCACATTTATTTAGTATTTTTGTTAGTTCTTATCCACACTACAAACCATGTACAATGTACTATTTTCTCTATGCCATCGAGTTCAGAGCACAAGCCCCTTTATTAAGGTTTGTATATTATTTTAATTTTTATAATAGAAAGCAGGATATTTGTTTAAGATAATTACAAATGCTAAAATGTGCAGGTTAATTATTATTATTATTTTTTTTTTACTGTTAACTGTTTTGTTTACAGGCTATATTGTTAGTTGTTTCATTACCTCAGAATACCATATGAAAGTAAGTTTGATTTAGCAATGTTTATATTAAGAAGTTTGTTAGGAAATGGGAAAGTTGACAGAATTTTGAATGGCAAATAGGATCAGAATTTTGAATAGTAACTAGGCTCTGGAAACATTTGTTTCAACAACGGCACAAGCGAAAAGCAGATTATGTTTGACGATAAACATATAGTACACAAACATTCTGCACGTGCTACAGTTTCGTCGTCTTTATTAACAGAAAAATCCTATTTTCAGTTTTTTCTCCCGTTTCTTAGTTTGCACGTGTTAATTAAGGTTTTACTGGTAAAATTAAGTACGCCCATTTTTGGAAATCTATTTTATTTTGTATATTAATTTAAATTTGCATTATACAGTGTATTAACATGCATATTTTGATTTTATCACTATTCTCCATATAATATTTATCTCTGGTACCACAATGTCCCATATATACGTCTAATTTTCCCAAAATTTTGTGCCAAAATCTAAGAGTCAACTTGTCTGCATGCATCTAAAAAATTAATTACCTAACACAAATAAAAACTTTTTTCATTTCAGTAGAAATTCTACCTGTTTTTCTGTTTATAAAATTTACTCACATAAATAACCTACAGAACATAAAATATTATTAGTTTATTACAGTTATCTTTTGTTTAAAAGACGGTCAGGGGACTGGGAAACNTTAAGTAGTAAATTGGCCCTTTAGACACCAGTATAAACACTTTCTACCAAGCGGCAGCTTTGGTGCTTGTCAGAGTCAACTTGTATGCATGCATCTAAAAAATTAATTACCTACAGAACATAAAATATTATTAGTTTATTACAGTTATCTTTTGTTTAAAAGACGGTCAGGGGACTGGGAAACTNACCTACAGAACATAAAATATTATTAGTTTATTACAGTTATCTTTTGTTTAAAAGACGGTCAGGGGACTGGGAAACTGAAAGAGTCTTTAAACTGAATGATGAATATGGGTTCAGGACTTTGGGAGGATAAGAAAAAACTGTCATTAAAGTGAAATAATTGCTAAACTGAATGACCTTAAACAGAGAGATTACTGTATTTCAACATTTGCATGTTTGGTTTTAATCAGGAACCAGCAATTTTTAAATTTTAAATCCATAAATGTTGTGTTGTAATATTTATGTCTTTGGTTTGTGGAAAGGAAGAAGAATGTGATGAAGAAATGTGATCATGGTTCTATGGGAGTAAAATTTAAACTCTGAAGTGCACATATTTACAGTAGATTTATACACCTGAGTTATTGTTTACTTTTTCGTTTACAAAGCAAGTAAGGTGATTGTTATAACATACACATTTTTAAAAATAAATTGCATCCACAGTAATTATAAATAGTACAATTAAAGTGTGCAACGGACATTGTAGAAACTTGTTGCACACAAAATTTAACAAAAAAAATTAAGGTAGGAGAAGGTTTGATACTATTTTTAAATATACAGTAGAACCTCGATTAACCGTGTCTCGATTATCCGTGTTCGCGATTAACCATGCTCACTATTCCGGGAGAATTTTTTGTTTTTGTTTTTTTTAGGGGTTCAATTCTAAAAAACGTACAGGCACAAAGGAAAGGCATAGGCGAGTAAGCAGGAAGTTTGATGTATATAAGTTCCTAGAAACTTCAGACAGAGACCTGGTACTACCGAGAAAAAAATGCAGCTGAACCTTTATTAAAATTTTCTAGGAATTTAGCTAGTAAGCGGCCACACTTTAGTCTAAGAAATTGTCCCGTCTTCTCTTCCTNGCGGCCATACTTTAGTCTAAGAAATTGTCCCCTCTTCTCTTCCTTTTCAAACGGCTCAATTGTTCATTTCACACTTCTCAGTTTGGTTCTGGCCGTCGCTTTACATAGTCCTTCCTAGCGGTCAACAATGAGTGCTAAACGTAAACGTGTCGTGCTTTCTCTAGAGAAAAAAGTATCGATTATAAACCGTGCTGTAGATTGTGGTGAAGGTGCAAAAAAATTTGCGGATGAGTTCGGTGTGGGTGAACAGACCATGCGTGACTTAATCAAGCAAAAAAATTACATTTTCAAGTTCATATCTTCTGCAGAATCCACTTCTGAGCTATCAGCTGCGAGAAAAACTATGAAAAAGTCAT
>NQII01006260.1:75213-99670 GCA_002778355.1 Clitarchus hookeri | reverse complement strand
GTGGGCAAAAATCTTAGATCAAGGTTATGATGACGAAGAAAATATAGAAGAGGGGGATATAGAAGCTTGTCTTGAGCTTGCCACATCAATTCCAGATTTCACTAACGTTGATAAAGAGGATATTGTTGATTGGCTACAAAAAGATGTTAATGAAGAGGGATTCGAACGTCTAAGTGACAGTGACATAGCAGCTCGTTATGGCAGCACAAGCAGTACTCCACCTACACAACAGGATGATTCAGAGGACGATGAGAATGACAATGATGACAGTGTTGGCGGTGAAGAAGAAAAATTTCAGCCAAGTCAAGCAATTGAAGCAGTTGATATCCTCCTGAACTTCTGCGAACAGGAAAAATTTTGACTTCCATGACGTCATGAATTTGAGAAAAATTAGAACTGAAGTAAGGAAAACCATTTCAAACCGCAAAAAACAAAGACTCATTACTTCATATTTCAAGCAGTGATAACGTTATAACATGACATTGTACACCCATATTACAGTACACATGTAATTCGTTAAATAAAAAGTGTCTTGATTAACCGTGGTTTTCAATTATCCGTGCTACCCCTCCCCGCCATTACCACGGATAATCAATGTTCTACTGTATAGCTATAAAATTACAACATAAAAAAACTGTTTACCACGAGTACAAATACAGATTCAGTATCTCTGGAAAAAAAAAAAATTATGGTTTAAGAGTTCAGAACAGTTAAAAAATGCGAGCTCATTATGAAAATCATTTCATAGGCGAAAGTGTGGGAATTAACATAGATATTCCAGAGCTTGTCTAAACCTTTTGCAATATTCTATACCGTAAATTAATAGTTTGACTTATATGCGAGTCAACATATTCGGGACTATATGGTAATACTCCTAAAAACTGCACTAAAAAATTATAATANGGACTATATGGTAATACTCCTAAAAACTGCACTAAAAAATTATAATACAATTCTTACTTGAAAAATGAACTCCTCATTAGGTACATTGAGATCATCTGATGCAAGAAGCTTGGCAACTTCATCAGCTGCCAGCAGGAGAAATTCTTGGTTTCGATTAACTTCCATGAAATGTTCCTGCCAACATACAAAAATATGAAAATTTAAACACAATACAAAAAACACTAACATTAAAGAAATTTACACAAAAAATTAGTAACAACACTTAAAAGAATAAGAGCTTTGGTAAAGGATGTGGGTGTGCTTGACAATCAAAATAAATTATATTTTGATTTCCCTCTACCCACTTCAACATAAAAATTGTGGTTCTCCAAAACAATACTCTGAGAAGTTGACTTCCACCCTAACCTAATTTACATAGTGGGACAAAGAAAAAATTTATATATTGGTATATATAAATATTTTTAATGTTTTACAGGACTGACTTGTAACACTATAAATTTTATCCCACTGGCTGTGAGTTTGGAATAATATACTAAATGTCCTTTAACTTGCTAAATAATGAAATAATTAAACATTCTATCTACGATCATCTTGTGCCTACGGTGAGAGAAAATCCAATCCATGTTCACTCTTTCCAGCTAAGTGTATTTATGAGAGAAAAGGCTAACACTAGTAATATATGGTCTTCACTATTTAAGATGATTGCATAATCTGCAAAAATTTCACTTTTGGTTNAAAGGCTAACACTAGTAATATATGGTCTTCACTATTTAAGATGATTGCATAATCTGCAAAAATTTCACTTTTGGTTGCCTTTGGAGCGAGTAAAACACAGGAAGTGTGCTGTATAAAAAACAACCAATGTAAACAAACCCAATTTTTTTTTCAAACCATTTAAAAGACCTGCCAATGCAGATATTTATAAAACTTTTAATCCAATTTTCATGTGTGCATTTATTGTGTGAGTACAGAAGACTATAACTTTTCTGAGCAGTGAAATGTAAACATAGTGTGTGAAAAGCAATGCACATGACAGTGTTTATATTTACAGGAGGCAGAATGATAAAAATTGGCTGAAAATAGAAACCAAGCCGGCCTTTCGAAAGTGCTCACTTTGCCAAGAACCAGTCTATAGTACTGACACTGTACAATAACATAGAAACATTAAAACAGACGAAGTCGCTCTTTCTTACGACAACCCCAAATGTTTCCCAATTCTAAAAAACAGCGCTTTTTTTTTAATATGAATTTTGCAAGCGTCTTTGAACTATCAGGCAAATATATCAATCAAAAATATTTTGATTGCCTAAACTAAAGTCAAACATGATTTTTTTAAGTTAAGTTGCAAATAAAACCACTTAATATTCGGATGTATGGCATTCAAGTCAGGATGATTACCGCATTAACAATATTGAGCACAAATTTATTTTTACAAATTTGGATCCTCCACAATTACTCCTAAGCTTACAATCAGGGCAAAACTATTTTACATGCAGTTTCGTACAATGGATACAAAATTAGTGTACAAATGGACATTGTTGGGTACTTGTAAATATACAGTCATAATAATAAACTAATTATGCAGTCTCAGTTCTTTTTCAGGAAGCACAGTTATCCCATCAAACGCAACCCCCAGCAGGCCAAATACTCCACCGGATTTGACATATAACATGGTCATTGCACTTACATAGTATTTGACGGTAGTCCGCTACCGCACTGTNAAAGCCTAACACTAGTAATATATGGTCTTCACTATTTAAGATGATTGCATAATCTGCAAAAATTTCACTTTTGGTTACCTTGGGAGCGAGTAAAACACAGGAAGTGTGCTGTATAAAAAACAACCAATGTAAACAAACCCAATTTTTTTTTCAAACCATTTAAAAGACCTGCCAATGCAGATATTTAGAAAACTTTTAATCCAATTTTCATATGTGCATTTATTGTGTGAGTACAGAAGACTATAACTTTTCTGAGCAGTGAAATGTAAACATAGTGTGTGAAAAGCAATGCACATGACAGTGTTTATATTTACAGGAGGCAGAATGATAAAAATTGGCTGAAAATAGAAACCAAGCCGGCCTTTCGAAAGTGCTCACTTTGCCAAGAACCAGTCTATAGTACTGACACTGTACAATAACATAGAAACATTAAAACAGACGAAGTCGCTCTTTCTTACGACAACCCCAAATGTTTCCCAATTCTAAAAAACAGCGCTTTTTTTTTAATATGAATTTTGCAAGCGTCTTTGAACTATCAGGCAAATATATCAATCAAAAATATTTTGATTGCCTAAACTAAAGTCAAACATGATTTTTTTAAGTTAAGTTGCAAATAAAACCACTTAATATTCGGATGTATGGCATTCAAGTCAGGATGATTACCGCATTAACAATATTGAGCACAAATTTATTTTTACAAATTTGGATCCTCCACAATTACTCCTAAGCTTACAATCAGGGCAAAACTATTTTACATGCAGTTTCGTACAATGGATACAAAATTAGTGTACAAATGGACATTGTTGGGTACTTGTAAATATACAGTCATAATAATAAACTAATTATGCAGTCTCAGTTCTTTTTTAAGAAGCACAGTTATCCCATCAAATGCAACCCCCAGCAGGCCAAGTACTCCACCGGATTTGACATATAACATGGTCATTGCACTTACATAGTATTTGACGGTAGTCCGCTACCGCACTGTNATACTCCACCGGATTTGACATATAACATGGTCATTGCACTTACATAGTATTTGACGGTAGTCCGCTACCGCACTGTACCATTATTACATGTTTTCAGCTTTGTCTCATACCACAGATATTCTATCCTTTTTGTTGCTCAAAATAGTTTTATCATCCACTTACAGTAAAACTCTGTTAATACTTTTTTCAGGGACTGAAAAAAATAATGCTTATTAACGAGGAAAACTTCTTAAAAGGGTCAAATTACACATGTGTATATAGACAACGTGCAAAATTATTCAACTTATTAAACAGGAAAACTTATTAAGTGGGAACTACTCAACAGGGTTTCACTGCATTTAAAACAAATGGATTTACCTAAAAATGCAATGCAACAGATCTTAACATTTTCGCAACAGTATTTTCTTTTAGGTTGATGTGCCATAGGCATTCTCATCAACCATTATAGCTACACTACAGCCGCGGCCCCCTCCTAAGAAGAGACATTAAGCCATATGTATACGCCACAGGTCACCCTTAACGCCCACGGTTGGCTCAGACCAGCTTCAAACTATGGCGTGGCACTCACCTCTTCGGCCGGAGGGTGGACATGAGCCGCCAGCTTTGGCCACCTTCTGCCATCCCCGCCATTTCTTTCTCCGCCATCTCTCTCTGCTGCCTGCACTGGCACTGTACTCTGGGTATATATAGAGGTCACAGCCCACAGTTCCAGGCTGTCTCATGCAGCTCAGTTGTAGGACATTAATATGCCTAACTGCGCACCGATTTCAATTGCGAATTTATTCTTGCAGCAGTCATACGGTGTCACTCTGCCAGACTATATACTAACGCCTGAAGCTGTCTCTTAACACTAGCTGATTCTCATTGTCAGACTAGATAGTCACGCTGCCCGCTAGCTCATTGAAGCCTTCTGTGCTTCTCGACTACCCAGTAGCTACGCATCTAGAGTCTCGAGTCCGAGTACCATAAGACTGGGTCGCCCTTTCCCCCCGTGTCTACTGAGTCTAGGCGTCACTCTGGTTTGCATCCTAGAATCAACCTTTCAGGCCCTAATCAAGGTACAGGCGGGTTTATGTGTGTTTACTGTTCCGGCAANGTTTGCATCCTAGAATCAACCTTTCAGGCCCTAATCAAGGTACAGGCGGGTTTATGTGTGTTTACTGTTCCGGCAATAAACAGGCATACTCTGAATTAGCTAACTTATCACTAGCAGCTAACTATTCTTTCTCTACCTGCTCTTGCTATCTCCCATTTTGTCCACGGAACCTGCCGCATTCTTGCAGGAATAGTCACGAGCCGCAACCTCTGTTCTTATCTCACCTTCAGAGAGAACCATCTCCAACGTGATACTTGGATCTATGGCGACATCCCGCCTTCCTGAGAACCACGAGAGCAGTATCCTACCCTTGGCTATTGTCAGATTGGGACTGCCGGTNTGGCGACATCCCGCCTTCCTGAGAACCACGAGAGCAGTATCCTACCCTTGGCTATTGTCAGATTGGGACTGCCGGTGAAATCATGCCCGCCGAGTTACTTGCAGGAGACCAATAGACAAAACCCTGCTTGGGAGCTCTCTCTCTTCATGATACTTGGATCTATGGTGATGTCTCGCCTTCCTGAGTAACATGAAAGTGGTTGCCCCTAACCTGCTGCTGACATATTTTGTCAAGTGCTTGGTTCTGCCGGTGACGTCCCGCCTACCAAGTCACTCGCCGGAGATCAGTAGTCAGACCTGCCTACCCCTACGGTACACCCACCATCTAACTCTCTATATCATCTATGCCCTTATGCTTCGCCACAGGGCTGGACGAGGTAAAGCAGCCAAAAAGGGACTAGACCTGATTGAAGGCCTGGAAGGTAGTGAACACGGTGACAGCCGAGTATACAAATGGACGACAGAGGAAGCTGCTTGGCAGAGGAGAACATCCACTAGCTCCACCAGAGGGAACGGAAGCCTGCTCTGGCATGTCCCGTGTGCCGTTTCACCATTACCTCCCACACCACCAAAGAAACCCGTACCACCAAGTCGGCCCTCAGCCGCATACAAGGTAGTCAGACACCTGAATGTAATGCCTAGTTTCGTACTGACTCGTGTGCAAACAAGACCTACTCCTACTAGCACCCCTCCTCATGTTCAATGCTCCATAATTATAATACCAAAACCTGCCATTTCAACCTCTAATAGAAACCTTGCCAGGTGGATGACACCTGCTGCCCAGCTGTATGGAGGAGNCCAAAACCTGCCATTTCAACCTCTAATAGAAACCTTGCCAGGTGGATGACACCTGCTGCCCAGCTGTATGGAGGAGGGGGAGAAGTACTGACGCCGGCCAACACAAGTCACACCACAAGTTTACAAGAGGGATAGCANAATACCAAAACCTGCCATTTCAACCTCTAATAGAAACCTTGCCAGGTGGATGACACCTGCTGCCCAGCTGTATGGAGGAGGGGGAGAAGTACTGACGCCGGCCAACACAAGTCACACCACAAGTTTACAAGAGGGATAGCAGAGGACACATGCAATGTTCACAACTCCATTTGACATAACATTGCATAGTCATTGTGTGGTTATGTTATTTGAAAAATGTAATTAACAAGTTTTCCATTTATTTTAATTCAAAATTTCACTGTACATATATATATTATATATATATATATATATATATATATCCCGATGATGCCTAATGTATTGACATGCGATTTAATGGTTTTCCTTCTAGTACAGCTTGAACAGCATTTCTTCTCTTTTTTTCTATCTGTTATACATTTCACTTTCCCCATTGTCCATTTCACACACCGCATTCCCTTTGCCACACTGCCTTGTCGTATCACCCCTCCCACCCCTTACTGTTATGTTGATACTTCCCCTCCACCATGAAATGCTCGCAGCAGATTGAGTGTATAGGGAAACTGCAAAATTTAGATGGCATTTTGTTCCATATTTTATTTTTCAGAGGGTTTCAAAGTTCGAGGTTAGCTTGCATTGTGTGTAGGCTTACAATCAATTATATATGGTAGTGACAAGAAACAGGAGTCAAGGATACTGCTGGGAGCAGACTCACAGTGGTGTAGTTGTGAGCTGCAGCAAGCAGGTCCACACAGCCCTGCAGATCGGCAAATGAGCGAATGCCGATGCAGTTGGATGGGTGCAACTGCTTCATCAGGAATGCACAGCAGGCATTTACCACTTCTGTCAGCTGGAAGAGGCAGGCGTTGGCCAGCAGGGTTTCCACAGTCTCCTCATGGAGTTCAATGCTGCCTGCAACAGCCAATCTAAGTAAGGCTTGGCCTCGTACCATGTTTAATTGCTGGCATCAGCTGTTAATGGTACAGTGAACACTTTCGAAATAAACTTCTGAAATGTGTAAATACCTGCCCGTAAACTACACAAATACTACTGTGCATACAAAAGCATGCAAGCTCCCAATTATTCTGGCAGCGAATTACATAAAATATTAAGTCATGATGCTGTATTCCAAGTGTAATGTTTAAATTTAGGAATGAAAGTTGGCATTTTATATACATATATATTTTATATATTAGGGAAAATTTGCAAATTAGTTATGAATTTATGTAACTTCAATTTTACGTTTCCCATTGACTGACACTTGAATAACATCATTAGCATATGGCAATGTAACTTTTATATAGGTACTAGCTGTGACTGCGGCTCCGCTTGCGTGGGCTACAGAATTATTGTTTCGGTTTTTTTTTTTTAATAAAGTTGAATTTTTCTTAGTGTTAATTATGACATAAATAATCATTAGACAAATATTTTTAATGTAAACATAAATATTTAGAAATTAAATGGTAAAAACGCTTATTAGTATTTCTCTGTTATAGACAGATATATGCTACCACTGAGTTTTTTTAGGTCTTTTAATCTACACAAATCTCTACTACATGATATTGTTCCATCTTTAATGGTTTAGACAGCGTATTGCAAGAGAGTGCGCTGGCGGCAAACTTTTTTCCGACTTGAGTCACTATTATCGCCACTACTTATTCCTTGTGTTACTTTAGGTAACAAAATATATACTAAAACCTGGCCAGAGAACATAGCTATGAATTTTTAGAAAAACACCTAAATTGGATAGGTGGTTCTCGAGTGATAAGCGCACTAACAGACAGACAGACAGAGAGATGTTGAGTTTTATAATATGTATAGATGTGGCAGAATGATACTGCATGAGGAAAACAGTAAATCTTAAGCAGGGCTACCAAAAGCACTCCTGTAACGTACAGTGAACTGCCTACAACTGTGATGTATTTCAGTTGTTTAGGGACACTTATTCTGAAACCACAACCATACCTCTCTGGCGATAAACATCAAGCTACAGAACAAACACAAATCCTGAATATTTTTCAACTAAATATTAAGTAATTATCGAGTAATTAATGCAGCATTATTTAAATATTATCAACGGCTTGTTGTAATTTCATAATTATTACCAGATAACACATGGATAAAATTTAGCGACTTTGTTACAAGGCATTTGTGAAATATATGCTATAATATGCTTCATCAAGAAATATTTAGTCATTTAAATTAAAAGAAAGTTATTGCACATAAATTAAAATTCAACATGGACGAGGAGATCAAGCCTTAAACATGCTCAGTGCAACAAACAATATAGGAATCCTAAAAAAACATACTTTGTGCAACAGCCAATATCAGAATCCTACATAAACATTTGTAGAATGTTTATTCTTAGTTTTACTTACGCTGCTCATTCTACATAACAAAACAACATCTGAGATAAATTAACTGTATGAGTAAAGATATTATTATTATTAGATTGGGCACATAGATACAGTACATTCAAAACTAATTACGACACAAGAAAATAAGATAAAAATAAAAAGTAGAAGATAACTACAATATACAAATACTTGAAAAATAAGGGCATTAACAATAAACATACAATACTATGAAATTGCACAGAAGAAACCATATGAAATAGTAGAAGTGACCTTTAACAAATCATCGGAAAATGTAGTGATTAAATTTAATATTTTGAGACAGAGTGAAATTGCACCTGCCCTCGAAAACTACAGACAAATAAATTTGAAATAGAAAATTAACTTAAACAATACCACCTCCCTTACAATTTTATCTTACGTAGAAAATGTAAACCCCAGTAAATAAAAAAGAGAAAAAATAATTATGCGTCGTAGCTTAGCCGAGTTGAAGTATATTAAGTATCATCAGCAATGTTTATATAGTTTAAATGTCTGTAAGTAAAGTTGATATGGGAAAATGTTATTAGTCCTGTTCAAAAATTCAGTTAAATTAATTAATAACAATGATTCATTTTCAATTTATTGATGTGTACACAAGGGTTTTGTTAGGTGCAAAATAATGTTCAAATATGCTGGCTAGCAGCACAGCACTCATCAACAGCCTCTGGGAAAGAGGGAAAATAGTACCCATGTAATTATTCTTTCAACCTTCTTGAGAACAGGCCGTGAAACAAATTACATAAAACTGAAGGATATTAAAAATTTGCTGATTGAAAATTTAGAAGATTGTACAAATATCTTCGGACTGAATGTGATAGTACAACAGCTCAGACTTAATTTTCTTCTGTTAAATCAGCCTTCCAAATTTACACTATAATCAAATTAGGCTGCATCAAGAAGGTTTATGATGGCTTAACGTTCAAAAGTATATTACAATTGCCATTTCTTTCTTTTTTTTAAACAAACTCCATAGAAAACAACGCCACAGAGATATTTCAACTCCAAAGAAAACACTAAATACCTTAATTATCACTCTTTAAATTTTACTGTTTTAATATTAAAAATGGGTAGGTGGTTAGTACAGATATTAAACTCAAAATTATATAGTGATAACCAGAAAAGAAAACGCTTTACATAAAATAATCTTCAACACTATCCGTTACACATGCTTTGTGCATGCACCATTAAGGCTGCATCTACCAGGAAATATTTTGTACATCTGAAGCCTGCAAATAACTTCTGAACCCCTTTTACATGCCTCATGTAATTGCCTCCCGCTAGAAGGCATTGAACAGATACGGCATCTCTCCATCAGCAAATTGCGTTGAAAAGACTTTCAGTGGTAGGCCTAACACGCTTATTTTATGCTAATCCTCTAGGTCCTTCAGTTTTACAAAATTTTAATCCTCCTCCTACTGTTTCTGGAATGTTCAGCAGGGACTCTGATTTCCAAACACCTGTTATTTTACAATTTGAACAACTTTCAGTTTTCCCATGTAATTCCACAATGCTACAAAATGATTAAATGCTACCATCCTCAGTAGCATCACGTAAATGGCCATTACAAAAGCAACACTGTGGACCACAACCACCCATTTCCAACTACTTACAATTTTTTTGCAGTTTTCTTGGAAATTTCTTATTAACGCAAAACAGGATTGTAAATCATGTTTTAGCATATAATTTGTTTATTTTTTTGGGACAATTATAGGCTCTTTTTGTATTTTCCAAAATTTCAATTTTTTTTGCAAATGTTATAAGTTTTATGGAGTTTAATAGCTGTATTTTGTGTGTTGTAACAACTGCCATTTTTTTATGCAGTTAGCATGCCACATGGATCTTTCTCTTGAATGTTTTTCTCTGGAAGCATATTATAGAGCATGAACTAGTGTTCTGAAAACATCAATTGTTGGCTATTGGAAAAATTAAAAAATGTCCAAAACTGGGCATTACATGAATAATAGTGGTAAAACTGGTTGAATGAACTTAACAAAACAGTACCTAAACTAAAAAAACATAACCAACTTTAAGTTAATTTAAGTTGGTTTTAAATTAGAATAATATTGAATCAAATATTAAATAAATAAATTGTATAAACCTTGATTTATGCCAATAAAAGTCTATGTACGCTCTACAACATAAAGAAACAAACATCCAAAATAAAATCCATTTGGCATAACTAAATAAATTGTGACAATTTTGTTAAAACATGCAAAATACAGCTGTTACACTGCATAAAACCAAAGGCATTGGCTCCAAAACCAAAAGACTTCAATTTTTAATTTAAAAAAAATAAGTTTATAATTGTACAAAAACATCAAAACTCTACGCTAAAACATGTTGCACAAATAGAGTTTTGCCATAAAAACAAGAAATTTCCAAGAAAATATTCAAAAATTGTAAGTAGTTGAAATGGGTGATTCTGGTCCACAATACTCTTTCACCGTGGACAGTTACATAAGACTAATGGAGGGCGGTTGTATTTAACTCTTGTAAAGCATTGAAGATATACAAGGAAAAACTCTATGTTGTTGAAACATTAAAATATAGCTGTAAACCATTCTGAACACTTAAGGACGGCGATACTAGCATTGAATAGTGTTCTGAAGACATCAGTTGTCAGCCACTTTGTTTTTTGGAAAAAAAATTTTAAATGTTTAAAATTGACTACATACATGAATAAAAGTGGTAAAAAGGTGGTATAATAGTGTGAATGTATTTCGCCCAACATAACTTAATTGAATTATTAAAAGAAAATATCTTGGAGAAATAGGATGTATAGAAAGTGATCATAACATAAGACCTGTTGGTTCCAAATTTGAAGGCGTACAATTACATTTGGTGAATCACAATACTCGTGTGATTAAAGGACTTACGAGATATTTAATATATATGACAGTAGACCACGTATTCCATGCCACTGTATTACTTTACAAACATCCTGTGTAAGCATGTTGGAGCCTAAATATTGTGAGAGAAGCCTGTTTTAAGCATTTTCCCAAAAGAAAAAACACACATTAGAAACGGGAATAGAAAATCAAAACTGGTCTTCAGACATGTAAAATTCTTTAGATGCTACAGTGAAATATCTATAGTACAAACCCTTATAACACAATCTCTATAATGCTAACCTAAATTTTTGCAGTTTGTAATAGTGAGGTTTGTGTTAACATGCATTTGCAACAATTATAAAAAAGTATAAAGAAATTAAAATGTTGACTTTGTAATCCAGGATACTGGAAAATAAAACATTCTTATCACCCCCAGCATGACTTATTTTTACAATAGATCTTGAAATTACAGTGTAATACAAATTAACATTAAATGCCTATCTTGCTCCAAAGGGAAAAAGAAGAACTTTGTATTACTAAAAACTTTGTATTACAGAGGATATTCAGCACTTTTTAAATACAACCATTTTTACTATAGCTCTGCTCTTTTTTACTCCAGTCGAGGTATGCAAAAGGTATTGGTACAGAGTACCAACCTCCAGGGTGAATTTCATTTTATAATCGCAAAGGAAAAAAAAAAAACCATCCTTTATTCCAAGGTAGCCTGTCTGTAACTTCATAATTAGTAAATGACCAGAGCTCAGAAGTCGTGGAGGTCTGAAAAAATGGCCAAAGCTTTAATTGTTGCCAATATTTGCCCAAACTTAAATTTTTAATGAATTACATTCTCACATTTGCAGTTTACTCACCTTATACAAGTAACCAACACATGGGTACACACTTGGGAGCACTACCAATGAAGTTTTACATTTCTTCTAAAATCTAAATCAAATCACCTAACTTTACTATTTGTTCACAGCCCTTAAAATACAAACATTAAATAAATCAGTATCAGAACGAGTTAGCTCATAAAACTGAGTGACGGTAAATTCATAACTTTTTAATGTTCTGCTGGGTGTCTTCTTTGCTGTTCACATTGCATTTCCTTACAAAACACAGGCTACTGAAATTAGCACTGCCATTTAATCTACCTATCAGTATTTATACATTCTAAGGAATACACTACCAGCATGCTCTCACTAAAGGAGACAATATTAAGGTTAAGTCCATCGCATAACTTGAAACTGAAAGTGTGATGTTTGAAACTGTGGACACCTATTTACATTCCTAACTCTTTCACAAGCACACTAAAACAATGTATAAATAAAGTCGCTGGGTCTTTGGTCAGTGTTAATTTTATACACGGTTGAAGGACACAAAATATGCGGAAAAGAAGATCCTAAGTAAGGCTTGCAAAATTACACTTTTAACACAATGTTATAAAACAGAACTACATTTCATTATTCAATGAGACTATTACTGTAAAGGTTATCAACAATGTCAAGTTGAAGTAGGTGCAATAACAGGTACATAAAGTAGTCATACTAGCTTGTTATTAAGTGCTTTGGTAAAACAATATGAGGGTATAAAGTGAAGCACAGCTCTTTGTATAGGTGGAACAGAGTTCGCCAAGTGCAAATAGGAAAATTCCCACCTCAGAGCTTTGGAACCCTGCCAAAATACCCTTTGTGGGCACACACCTAGTCCATCTGTGGAGGACGAGAGGGAGAGGCTAGCCAAGCAAGACAAGCTATTGAAAGTAGGCCTTTGGCAGAGGAAAATTATTCAGGATATAGAGTCTTTCCAGTTCACAGCTTTCAGCAGTCTTCAATTTCACTTGCTTTTAAAATTTTAATGTTTCTTGTTTTAACTGTTGCTAATTAAGTTTTTATTAATAGTCACGGTCTGACTGTGAATAGCTTTTAAATTTAAAATTGTCGTTATGTAATCTCCACAGTGGAGAATCTATAAATTGCTACTTAAAGGGACAATAAGGTAAAAAAAAATAACAGTATTTTTTTGCATGCACTATTATGTATTTCGAGTTTCTCAGCTGAGTAGACAGTACTGTTGTATCACTGGGAGTGGCGGTAATAAATAAACAAACTTATTACACATTCACTGACTCTTTAAATTAATTTAAAATTAATTGTTTTACTTAATTTTTTATCAAAATTGCTTTCAGATTATCAAGAATGAGTTTACATTGTAATTGTTTCAATTTGTAATTTTAGTCAACACAATATGTATTTCTTGAGTTTTAAAGTTGGTAAGCAACAAACCTGTGTAGCAGTAGTGGACAAGTGTCCAGAGAGCATCTCCATCCACATCGCGTAGTATTACTTCGCTCTGACTGGCCTCGCGCAAGTTGCTAGTGAACATGGCTGCAAAATATTCTGATGCCGCACTCAGGACAAGTCGGTGTGCTGGTATGCGGCGCGAACCTGCATGAGCAGAAGATCCACATACAGACTTCCTTTATGAAAATGTTTATATGGAAAATTGTTACAGATGATGTTGCACCAAAACAAAGGAGTAAAGCACATAACATCTGATAAGTAGAGACATGAAGAATTCGTGGATTCATTTTGAGACAAGCTAGAATTCAAAAAACGTGTGTTTATATAACTTTAGCCGTTGGTCCACACAGTGTTTGAAACCTCCTGGAGAACACTGGCCCAATTGTCGCCTTCCACTGTGAAAGCAGACACCCAATGTGCAGTTTATATCTGCATATTTGTACATAAGACTGTAGAGTCTAGCCTGCAGTTTGTTGAACTCGCAAATTTTTCAGGTATCTAGTGATAAGCAATAAAAAAAATTACAATTTTTACGAACATCATTATAAACCCATATAATAAATGAGAAGTAACTGATACACAAAAATAACAACAGCAGAAATGGAACAGAAAATAGGTTATTTACTCTCATCCAATATTATAACATAATACATTAGTTTATTGCTAGAAATATTGTACTCTTGATTCAAGTCAATTAATGGTAATGCTTTATGAAACCTGTACAATTCTGTCAAAAGTAAACATAATTTTTTTTTTTTTAATTTAAGAGATAAACTTCTACTGAAAACAGTTTCCCTTTCATCTTTCACCACATGTTTTAACCACATTTTTGGAATGGTACACACAAACAGAAGTACTAGCTATAAGAGAGAGAGAGAGAGAGAAAGAGAGAGAAAGAGAGAGAAAGAGAGAGAAAGAGAGAGAAAGAGAGAGAGAGAGAGAGAGAGAGAGAGAGAGCGAAATAGAGAGAGAGAGAGCGAAATAGAGAGAGAGAGAGCGAAATAGAGAGAGAGAGAGAGAAAGAGAGAGAGAGAAAGATAGAGAGAGAAAGAGAGAGAGAAAGATAGAGAGAGAAAGAGAGAGAGAAAGAGACAAAGAGAGAAAGAGAGAGAGAAAGAGACAAAGAGAGAAAGAGAGAAAGAGACAAAGAGAGAAAGAGACAAAGAGAGAAAGAGAGAGAGAAAGAGAGAGAGAGAAAGAGAGAGAGAGAAAGAGAGAGAGAGAAAAAGAGAGAGAAAGAGAGAAAAAGAGAGAGAAAGAGAGAGAAAGAGAGAGAGAAAAAAGAGAGAGAAAGAGAGAGAGAAAAAAGAGAGAGAAAGAGAGAAAGAGAGAGAAAGAGAGAGAGAGAGAAAGAGAGAGAGAGATAAAGAGAGAAAGAGAGAGAAAGAGAGAGAAAGAGAGAGAAAGAGAGAGAAAGAGAAAAAGAGAGAGAAAGATAAAAAGAGAGAGAAAGAGAGAAAGAGAGAGAGAGAATGGTATATGTCCCAAACAATTTCAACCTACTTTAATATGACTAGGGTTGAAAACTTTTTCTCACGAAACAAAAATGATTAATATGTTATGAACTTTCGTGAAACTGAAACAAATATGTAAAATAATTTCATAAGAGCTGAGTCTTGATGGAAGTTAAACGAATTTCATAATGTTTTAGCAAGTTATTCATTATAACAAAATCATTGCAATGCCAAACCAAAAAACTTGAATTTATGAAGTATTTTCCACAGCGGTACTTGCCCACATATAAATTTCAATTTTATGTAGTTATTGTAGTTATGAAATAATGAAAATAAAATGATTTACAGACCACTATTTCCTTTGCTGGTGCACTAAATTAACATTCATTAAGCACACACATATACATAGAAATCAAGAATTTTCTTTACAACTTTCGGCAACCAAATTTCTTATGGAAACCAAAATGAAAGTTGTAATTTTTGTTTTTTGTTTTGGTATACCGAATATTGACACAACTCTGTCTATGACAAATGTAAAATGTGCCAATACATAACCGTTTTGTTCTACATTAAAGAAGATAGCACTACATGAGAATATTGAGCTTTTATGGGTTACTAGCGAACCGGCCCGGCTTTACCAGGGTACAATTGAGTTTTGCAGTATTACACAAATAAATAAATTCGGAAAAGACAATTAATTTATGTGAAAAAAGAATTATAAAATTATATATGTTGGCCTAGGTTTTTAAATGATTACTGCAACCCAAAAGGAAGGAAATATTTTTTACCCGATAGCCAAGAAGTAGGGTAATGTTTTTGGCGTGTATCTGTGCAATTATCACTTAGTTACCACATTTCTGCTTTCCAGCGTCAATGTATGAAAATCAAAACGCGAGTTTCATCAAGTTGTAGCTTTAGAAATAAGTGTACCTAGGTACTACCTTTTGCACTTGACTGAGGCATCTTAATCAATCACGAAAGTTAAGCAACGTTCCCAGAGGCACACATTTGGATGGGTGACCGTTTAGTGGCAAAACATCTGAGCGCTTCCGGGCTTCAGAGGGCACGTTAAATATTTGGTCCCGGTTGTTATCCATTGATAGTAGTCGTTAAGCCATTTCAGAGGTCCTTCGGCCGCCTGATAAACTCTGACACCAGATGAAAAAAATATTTTGGTCACATTCCCAGCCATTGCAGAATTACGTTTTCTTGTTATTCCACATGAACCATACAATTTTCTGGGATAAAAAGTATTGTATGTCCTATTCCAGTACCTAAAGTAGCTACATACCTAATTTCATCAATATCCGTTCAGCCGTTATAGAGCCGAGTGGTCACACACACGCACAAACGCATGCATGCACGCACACACACACACACTCACTCTCTTTCGCATTTATAATATCAGTAAGATGTCCGGGACCAATGAACTTATTCTCACCAAACTTTGTACAAAATTAGGCCACGTTTCAACATGAGCAGCTTTATTGGCATTATGACAGTCATATAAATAATTCAGATAAGTTTATCACTGATATTAAACAATTCAACCAATTTCAATTAAACTTTGTATGCTGAGAGTATCCATTATAATTATTAATATCAAATATGCTTACCTATATTTAGCCGTCTTTTTATACGATAATACCAGGTGTTAAAATGTAACATCTATGTCATATCTTAACAACCAATAATCTAATTCCCACCTAATTTTTCACACAAGTAACTACAATGGGCCACGTAAACTTACATAATTTAAGTGGGTCATAGTTTTTTTCCTCAAAATGTTGCAACATAAATTATTTAGGTACATTTTTCATTTATTTGACAAATTTCAACCAAACAATTTATGCTGATAGTATCTAACAGAAGCATCAGATATGCATATAGAGAGTGGGTTTTAGGCAGTTTTGTATGATAGCACCAAATGAGAAAGCAAAACTTTTATGAAGTATCTCAGGAACCAGTCAACTATTTCCCCCAAATTCTGCACACAAGTAATGCAATGGTAAGCAATGTAAAATTACATCATTCAAGTGACTTGCACACTTGTTTTCAAAATGATATCCCCGTAAATATTTGAAGTTGGTAAATAAAGTCTCCCAAAACTTTAAACTGATTACTATCAAAGCTGATGCTCTGAATCCTACTTCTTTAATGAAGTTGGTTGCACGCCAGCTTACGATACAAGGCATTCTGTGTCCGAGTCCCAGGTAAGGCACGTGTGTATTTGTAATTGCCCCACTAGTATTACATTTGTTTCTGGTTGCATAGTAATGATATTGCCATCAACTAGAACTCAAGACCCACCTATCTAACCTATTAAGAACTTCATCAAAATTATTTGCAACCAATTAGAGGGAAGTAGGCTCATTTGTTATATCGTTAATTTCTTGTTTACCCTCAATTTGCCATTCTAGCATCTTCTTTGGTAACCTGCTCTTCTCCATTCTCATCACACTATCACCTTAAGTTCTCTCTCCTATATCGAGTAGGCTCCACTCTTAATCTCTTCCTCACATTCTCATTATTCATCTAGTAAATTCTTGCTAATCGCAATCTACTACTAGCAAGGAAAGGATTACTAACTTATAACGAGAATATAATATCCTAGATATTGATACCTGCCAAATGCTGAAGTTTGGAAGTAGGTATTGAATCTGCTCTACGACGTGAGGCGCCAGCACTTGATGCTAGCCCTCAGTGATAGGGCGTAGGAATACGTTGACACTGTTGTCTTAGGACCAATTTACTAATAAATTACACTTTATTTGCGAGTTCACATAATCGAGTTTTATTGTTGCTTGAACAGGTTAACTGGTACATGAACTCTCGAGACAACTCACCTCCCCTTTTTCTATGTAGGCTACGTATGGTTTGACGCCGCGATTGGCGTCGTGGGGTGGTGGGGAGGGAAGATTCTTCACACTTGGTGTAGAACTACTTATCTGACACTGCTGCGCTGTCTTCCCTCGGCTGGCGACTTGGAACTGCTCCGGCGCTTGGTGGGGCGTCCCGACGCCTGCTCTCGGAACTCCTCCTCCCGGGTCCACTCAGCACTCTTCGTTTGGCGACGGCCGGCTGCCGTTTTCTCGGATTCTTCCCGCCGTACGTCCGGTTTGACGGCCTCCGACTGAGGTCCACGTCTTGATGCATTTGGCGAACTCGTTTCCTCTCGGCTCCCGGTCCACCCTTCTCGTTTAACGAAGTTTGACTGACTTTTCTCGGATGCTTCCCGCCGTACGTCCCGTTTGACGGCCTCCGACTGAGGTCCACGTCTTGATGCATTCTCGATCCTCGACTGACTGATTGACTGACTCGTTCATCGCACTGGCTTCATCCGACTCCGACCCGGAAGCCTCGCTTCAGGTCCCCCGACTGACTGATCCGTTCCTCCCTCCTTCTCGTGGTTTTGTAGCCTCCATCGCCATATTCAACTTACACTGTCCCTGCACGTGGTCGGGGTGCTTGCCGCGTCTCCCCTGAGTCGTAAAACACGTGGCCGCTGCTCCTGTGGTCCACAGCCGGCCTGGCATCGCCCCTTGATTCTGGCCTGGAAGTTTATTGTTCCGTTCTGCACGTGCGGGAACTCTTGGGTGCCCTCTTGGTTCGGCGCACGTGTGGTTCTCCTGCCTCCGGATATCGTGCCGCTATATCCCAGTACGCCCGCTAAAAGCTCTCATGGTTTATTGCGGTACAAGCCCGGGACAGATGCAGCTGGTGGTGGGATCTCGGTGTCCCTTGGGCAGCTGCAAAATGCAGCTGTGTCCGCGCCCGGGTGCCTTCCGTTGTCTCCGGATGTCGTCTGCACATGCAGGAACAGTTGCACGTGCAGAAACCTTTGGTAGCACGNGAAGTTTATTGTTCCGTTCTGCACGTGCGGGAACTCTTGGGTGCCCTCTTGGTTCGGCGCACGTGTGGTTCTCCTGTCTCCGGATATCGTGCCGCTATGTCCCAGCACGCCCGCTAAAAGCTCTCATGGTTTATTGCGGTACAAGCCCGGGACAGACGCAGCTGGTGGTGGGATCTCGGTGTCCCTTGGGCAGCTGCAAAATGCAGCTGTGTCCGCGCCCTGGTGCCTTCCGTTGTCTCCGGATGTCGTCTGCACGTGCAGGAACAGTTGCACGTGCAGAAACCTTTGGTAGCACGCCTTTGTAGCTGCGAGGCGCGGTCGCGCCCTCCTGGCGTCACTCTTCCGGCACGTCCGTTAACCCTTAATCTTTATTGTCGGTCGTCCGCCTGCGAGCTTCACCAGAGCGTGTGTTCTGACGAATAAAATATAGGGACGCAGAATGCGTCAATATGTACTGGATGCAAGAAAACTAATGTATTCTGAGCAGGAGGACAACTCACCTGCAATGAGAGTGACGTCCGTGAGTTGGTTGCTCATCAAGTAGGACTCCATTCTGCCAAGACTGAGCTCTGCGTGATGTGAGGACCGGAAACACTCCTCCTGGGTGGCCAGGCTAGACAGACTGTGTCCGCTGCCCGCCTCCTGGGAGCTCATCGTCAGAGACTCCTGTTGGCTGCAAACATACCATGCACACAACTGCTGTATGCTTCGATCCCCACATCACAGGCCATCAATGTCAGTCTTCACAATCTTCAAAACTGTAAGTGCTAATGGCTATTACGCACTTTGGAAATCTAGGTTTTAAAAATAACCTTGCCTATGCATTATAATATAAGTCACCGACATATCTACAATAAAGTCAGCAACATATTAAGCAAAGTACAGTAAACTCTCAATTCCAAGACCTTGCATGGTTCCCAGGAAAAGGGTTCTTTTTCGAAAGACTCATTGTTAGAAAAACCTTCAATTAAATTTTTTTCATGGTTCCCCAAAAAAGTATCATTTAGAGAAGGTTGCTATTCCAGGGGTCTTAGAAACAAGAGTTGACTGTACAATAGAATCTCAATACACATTACACAAACGGACAAGAAATTTTATACGAAATACTGAAAAATACTTTGTACTGGGCGTTATTTAACAATATTACATCAGCCAGGATCTGAAAGATATAATTTACAATGAAAAGTACTTGAAAGTGAAGTACTTAATACCAAAATTTCACTATGTTGTTCTAGTTAATATTTCAATGTCCTATTTTCACTAGCCAAAGCCACGCATGATTTCATGGCATCCTGGTACGATGTTTACATTATATCTCTATCTCAAACTTTGCATAAACTCGGAGGTCATCTGGGCATTGATGCAAAAAATTTTGATAAATAGATACTTAAGACAGCACACACACACAGGTACCAAAGCAAACCTTGTAATCCAAAACTGTCCCATCAACCAGTCATCTACTTGCTACAAAACTAGTTGCAGACTGTTATGTGCAATACATTATTTACACAGTAGGTATAATACTACAAATAGTCATTTGTCTCATTTGTTTTAAAAATTAGTGAATACATTTTTTATACATAATAATTGTGAGAAGCAAACGGGTCGGCATATCACCAGGTGTTCTGTGATTTTTTTTACATATAAGATCAAGAAACCTAAAAGTTGGTTGCCTGAATTTTTTGTAATATTTAATTAGGCTACACTGTATTTTCTTTGTTTGTATTAACAAATTTTCTTTGCTAACTGAATAGAAACATTCAAGCTGAGGCAACTGACAGGATCTCCATTTTGTGTCAGGTTAATTTTATTTCCCATCATGATTCTCATGTAACGTAATTTTCACTTTCAGATTCTCTTATAACATCACTTTATTAATGTTTTTTATTCCTGTAGTACACATAGTTGCTACGTAATAGACCTATTACTTTTACATGATCATAACCTCTGTAATGTAAACATCAATTTTTGCATGTGCCTACCAAAAAACTTCAAAGATTAAATTGTTACATTATCTGCAAATACCACTTCCTGCTAAATTCATCACTTTAGTTTACCAAAATGGAATCTCAATCACTTATAGTTACAAGCATAAACTGCTAGAGTGCTCTCGTGTCTTACTTTTTTTTTTTTCCACAGCGTTGCACTGTAAAACTTTTTCATTTGTGGTCAAATTGTTTATTTGCATTTCCGAGAAAAATGACATGCCATGAGCTCTATCAGTTACATACACTGCCTCAGGCAGCTGGTGCTCTCTCCCTAGTACACCATATCACCGAGTGCAGTCACTCATTTCGCTTCTGCACCGCCCCATTCTACAAGCCCAGTGAACCTCTTGCTGCCTGAGAGGTGCGCAATTAGCACAACACCATGCTCCAGTTCAAGTGGGTGGACTCATCCCCTCGCTAGGCTTGCCCTGACTGGCAGGCATCTAACACACATGCTGGCCGTGCATCAGGGGAGAGGTTTCCCCCTCCATGTGGCCCACTCCAGCCACCCTTAGCATGCCATGGCTCTCTAGTATTATTTATTTCCTTGCACGCCCTCCAGAAGGGCAGTTAGCAGTTGCCAGCATCAGCATTGGGAGCCGAGAGCCGAAGGTCAGACTTCAGCCGTAACTCTCGGTATCTTGCCACTCTATCTGCAAATACTTGCCTTAAGCTTAGTTAGCTCAGTTTGTTCCGCTTTCGTTAGCATAATCAACTTATGTTTTTCAATGCATGGTAGAAGTTCTTGTCGCTGAGCTTTCCCTAACATCACCGAGTGTTGTCCTGAGTGCCTCGTCCGTGTTGGATGTAGTGTGTACTAGGGTTGCTCTCACCCTGAGACACTTTTCAAACCTCGTTACCGCCCTGCGGTACACAGCTTGGCCAACTTGATCCCTTGTACATCAGATGTCAGCGGACACAGGTCAGAGATAAACATTTTAAATAAACTGATTAACACTATAAAGCCCATTTAATTTCATGGGACAATGAAAGTACTTTGCATGAGAGCTTCGTGTTAAGCAGGGTCATATCAATGAGGTTGCAATGTAGTTGCTAAACTCAGAAGGAACCTATCTGCAGATGTGGAGGTTCCTTTTGAGATCAATGTGGCTACATAGATAGTTCTGTATGTCAGACATCTTTGTCTATGATATGTATGACAAGCTCAAATGCTGAAACAGAAACCTCACTATTCAAAACTGGGCTGCCCAATAACCAAGTGTCTACAACAGTTAATTTCAGATAGCAGACTGGTGTAACAATTTGGTTCAGACTCTACATAACTTGGGGATTTCCACCCACTGCAAAAGACTGCTAATATCTGTAATAATAGTATTAACAAATAACTAGCTATGTTTGTTGTAATGAAGACATCATTTATTGTATGTATTCCCTTAGTCAAACCTCACACAACTAATCTTTCTGTGGCCACTGATCCCTGTGCCATAAACTGCAAGTGAACGCTGCACTGCTCAGCATGGAAACTGGTTGTTGAGCTTCGCTTTCCTTCCGTTCATCTAATTGCACACGGAATGAGAGCCAGGATGAGGAGCAGAATTATTTGCAGAATCCTTCACTGCCGAAGGTTGGGCAAAGAATGATTCCAAACCCATCATACACTGCCTTTAGGAACTTCTTGGACTGAGTGGCCCAGATTAGCGGAGGAGGAACATCCAAGCATGTAACAAAGTCCCACTGCACAGGACACATGCACCATACGAACCACCATCAAGACATGTGCCGTCTATCAAGCTCCCCTCCTCCTGGGCTGAATTCTGTTGCCTGTGCAATACACAAGAAAGTTGTTCTGACCCTTATTGCTTAAGCATAAATGTCTTTGCTACATCATTTTACTTCAGGCCACCCTCACACATCAAATGCATGTGGTCTGTAGCCCAAAACCTTTATGTGCTGTCGTCACATGCAAATTTCTGGTGGGAACATACAAGTTAAGTTAGGTAAAAGATCAACTGTACCCTTATTTAGTGAAGAGAAATATGCAGAAAAAGTTATTTCTATAAGCCCACTTTCTGAATGGTTATTTTGTTACTATCAAGTGGCATTACAAGCATAACACTTTCTCAGCACACCTGCTTTGACAACCAAATGATGCACAGTTCATTAGAAACATAGCAGTTCGACGAAAATTATTTGATAGGACTACTGTAGTAACCACACAATTTTTTTTTAAACTTGCTCTTGATAATATATAACAAATATGACATCTTCCAATAGACAAAATATTTTGTTGCTAATGTGAAAAGTGCCACACTTCTGTTGTTACAGGACTTACTTCTTTTGGATGCAGGCTACGTAACTTTTCAAAATTAACGAAATAAAAAAACTTATGAGATGAAAAAAAAGCCAATGAAATAACACTTGTGAAAGGGCAACATATTTTTTACCTGTCGCAATCTTCTGAGGCGCTCCTCTTATCACGACTCGAATTGGACATCACCACCTTTCACCGTCTGCACAACAAACATTTCCTTTACACATTTGATAACTAGCATGATAAAAAAATTATAAGTTACAAAAAGTCTGATATACCTATGTGGAGCAGTAAGATGAAGATCTCACTATCATCTTGGTGTGAATTAAAAGGTATCAATGCCAATGTCTGTTTAGTTTTTTTAATAATCTTTTATCCTTATTATAATATTCAAAAACTTAATTAATATTGGGCATGCCTTGTTTAATTCCTTTATTTTGCCTGGTTTGGATGATATTCCTCCTTGGATTTATATGCTACCATAACATGCTTTCTTGTAATTTTGTCAACAAATTCTGTGTTACCGGAACTTACAGTATTTATGGAGATGAGAAAGCAGGGAGAAAGAGGGGAAGAGAAGGAAATAAAGGGGATGGGATGGCAGAGAATTGAGAGGGAAGAATAGGGGTAGGACAATGGGGATAAGGAGAAGAGAGGGTAGAATAAAAAGGATATTGGTGGAGAGATAAGGGGAAGAGTAAATAGTGAAAGAAGGGATATTGAAGGGAGAAAGAACTGAAAGGGTGATAAGAAAAGCCTACAGGTAGAGAGGTGAAAGAAGGAGATGGGAAAGGGAAAAAGGACTAGGTAGAAGAAGTGCAAGAAGATAAGAGTGAGCTGAAATAGGAGGGAGAACTGAAATATGGAGAGGTATGAGGATGGGTTGTGAAACGAAAGAGGGAAGGAAAGATAGGGTAAGGGAAGAAATGGAGAGGGGAATACAAAGGTTATAAGGAAAGAGGAGGAAAGAGGGAAGGAAGAGATGAAGAGGGAATATAAGAGGAAGAGGAAGGGGGAGATGAAGGGTAGGAGAAAGGAAAAAAAGAGTGTGAATTAGAGAGTGAAAGGAGAAATTAGGGAGAAGAGATGGCAAGCTAGAGGGACAAGGAGATGGCAAGCTAGAAGGACAAGAAAAGGGTGAGCTAGTAGGAAAGGGAAATAGTGAGCTAGAAGGAAAGATAAATGGCAAGACAAATTAAAGAGAGATGTCAAGAAGAGAGAAGAAAGGGAGACAGGGAAAAAGAGAGAGCGAGGGGAAGCAGAGAGAGGGGAAGCAGAGAGAGGGGAATAGGAGAGATGGGAAGAGGAGAGATGGGAAGAGGAGAGATGGGAAAAGGAGAGATGGGAAAAGGAGAGATGGGGACGAAGAGAGATGGGGAAGAGAGGCGGGAAGAAGAGAGGCG
>NQII01006260.1:16885-75090 GCA_002778355.1 Clitarchus hookeri | reverse complement strand
GGTGTATATAGGGGGTGAAGACAGGGGGAGAAGAAAAGGGGGCAGGCGCGGTTTTAGCGGATGGGCACAGACCCATCCGAAATTTTGATGAGAAAACATTATTTTTTTAACTGAAGTGTTATTTTCCATTCAACAGCTCAATAAACTGAATATTCAGTATATTGGACAGGTATTGTGTAAAGCAATAATCTGCATAGCTAGCTGTGCAATACTGTTGCTGCTTGTTAACCTGCCATGGACATATCACTTGCTTTTTGTCGTGTAACATAATCCTACTGTCCGATAGCAGTGACTAACGCCAGTACGAACATGAAGTGGCACGGCAGACAATGGTACTGGATGTTTCTCTACAGCACAAGCCCGTGCAAAATTTATGAATTCGTTACAACATTGTAGTTTCAGTTTCAGCCGTAGTAAGAGATAGCACATCAGCAGCTATTGCACGCTTTTGCTCATTTAGGGAGGCGCTAGTGTCGCTAAGAAGTAATCAGTTGTTTCCTAGTCTTTGATGGCAGATGGCATCGACATTATTTAGCGAACCTGTTGCAATGAAGCGCTTTTTAGTGAAGTTATGGTAATGATTAAGTTTGGGGGCTTTTCTGAAAAACACAATAAAAATTCAAAATAATGGTAATTATCTAGTTTAGGGGCTTTTCTGAAAAACACAATAAAAATTTAAAATTATGATATATTTCTACTCTACTAATGATGCAGAACACGAATATACTAGGGGCATCGCTTTAAAATAAGTGCAACATATTTTAAAAAATTGAACAAGTTTGTGAGATGACTGTTTCTGACAGTTTGTTTACGTTTATGAACGAAACGTTTTATGCCAACAAAAGTTGTTTTAATGAATTCAGCATAGCTTACCTAGTTGATATTGAAGCGGCCGTAGTGTTAAAATAAGTAGAACATATTAAAAAAAACTTGCGAAATATGTTTGTTTGTGTCTATTAACGTCAGAGGAATTATACCAGCCCCCTACCTAGGTGAGTCAATTTACATTCTTTTGGTGTGTTTTACGGTTCCTTTAAATCCCTGCAATCCTACATTCGTATTTTAGTGTAAAACCCAAACATCCTAGGTTAGTGTAAAACCCAAACATCCTAGGTTAGTATAAAACCCAAACATCCTAGGTTAGTGTAAAACCCTACTATCCTAGGTTAGTTTAAAACCCTAACATCATAGGTTAGTGTAAAACCCAAACAACCTAGGTTAGTATAAAACCCAAACATCCTAGGTTAGTGTAAAACCCTACTATCCTAGGTTAGTTTAAAACCCTAACATCATAGGTTAGTGTAAAACCCAACAATCCTAGGTTAGTTTAAAAATGTAAAATAGTGATTCGCCCATCGTGGGGTTAGGTTTTGTTAGGTTAGGTGGGCACATATTATGAAATTAGTCGGACGTTAATGCCCCTAGTATATTCGTGTTCTGCATCATTAGTAGAGTAGAAATATATCATAATTTTAAATTTTTATTGTGTTTTTCAGAAAAGCCACTAAAATAGATAATTACCAATTTACTTTAAAGACTATTATGGTTATTTTAGATTCAGAACTGCATTGTACAAAGAAAGTAGTTTCCAAGTAGAATTTTTTTATACTTTTGCTACTGGTAGTAATGGTTAATTTAATTAATTTCAAAGTGTTTAAAGCACCTATTTCTCTTTTGTTGAAACATTTTTGAGACTGAATGTACGTAAATACTTGTTTTTGTTCTACAGATGTGGATAAGTTATAGAAATGTCCAATGTGGATACTTAAGTCTACTCCGTGGACACATCACTTTTGAAAATAATTAATTATGTCATTAAAAAAAGCTAACGAGATAGCTCATGAAGTGAACTGCATTAGAAGTTGTCCACAGAGAATTAGAAAATATTTCGGGATGTTAAATGAAAATTTTTGATTTTTCCAAACTAGACCTTTTTTTTTTACCCCTTAAATTGGCAATGAATGACCCATAAGTACCTGAGAGTAGTACTGCAGGGAGATCTTGGATGGGAAAAGCAAGTAGAACGAGTGGTTACGAAGGGCAGAAGAGCTTTGGGAATGCAGTGGGGGGTACTGAAGGGAGTGAGTAGTGAGGTTAAGGAAAAGGCTTATGGCACGATGGTACAACCTACATTGGAATATGCAGCAGCGGAATGGAATCCGTACGTAGAAATGGAAGTGGAGGTACGGGAGCTGGAGAAGGTACAAAGAAAGGCAACTAGATGGGTGAAGGGTAGGTGGAGAAGGCAGGAGCTGAGGTGAGGATGAAGGGAATTTTCAACCATCAGTGATGGGGATGGGCTGGAGTTCATAGTGTGGAGAGGCTGGTCAGGTTATGCAGGTTGGTGAATGAACAGGGAGGATGGGGGAAGTTGGGTTGCTTGTGAGGTTGGCGAGGGAGTGGAATTTACTGCAGGAGGAGGCAACAGTATAAGACGCTGGGAATTTTAGGAAGGGCCTGGAAAGGTGGTGAGGGGGAGGAAGAATGAACTTTCCTCCAGGCGGCCGCCCAATAGCAAGTAAAGTATTATTATTATTATTATTAAAATTACTAATTCTGAAATAGTGTCACAATCCGATACAATTTTAAAGTAAAATACTGTTACACAGTAATATCTGGATAATTATTTGTAGAAATACTAAATTGGAATTGTGCCATTACATATTCATTATGATAAACACAAAATTATTGTATTCGTAGTCCCAAATTATGAGTTAACAAGGAGGCTACAATAAAAGATAGGCAAAATATTTTTAACTCAAATAAAAGGTAAAAAGTCGATTAACTATTGTTTTACAAATCATAAATTTATGACATATCAAAATAATAGATACGAGGTACAGCATTTTTACGTGTATTATTAGAAATAGTTGAACTTATACATGCGTTTACAATACACGAATGTCTTGCAATACGGGCAAAATAAGCAAAACTGCATTAAACTATCATAAAAACATCACCACTCTAACCTTATATGGAAAATATTCTTCCAAACAAAGGCTTGAATTATTTAATGCCGCAAGCTAATAATTAGCACTAAGAAGACAAATAAATGCCATTCATAAACTTTATAACGAATTAATCTTGAGCAGGTTGGGTCAACGACAGTCTTCTACACAATCAGGACGGTAATTTAAAAAAACGACCAAAGGAGTACCGTGTCTGATATCAAATACACTATTGCTTCTATATTCTCAACCACAGATCTTAAAAAGTTATGCTATCCATTTAACACAACCGACCTGTCAGAACTTGATGTGTTTACTGTTTAGTGTTTTGTTTAACAACATAATTTTTAGCACCTGAAAATCTGCAACATGAAAGGGGAATTTTTATAGGTTTAATAACCAAACTTATTACAGTGACTATGAAATTAATTCTTCTGGAAACGTACACACAAATACTTGTACAGTTATTTCAATTTTAGTCGGGAATAGATTGTCCAATAAACTGCGCCTGCAGGAAAATAATAAGTAAAAAAGTAATAAAAAAGAACCAAAAATAGTTTGCTTCGTTGGCAGCTACGTCCATCAGCTGGTTGGCATTTTCTGCTGTGCTGCTATGTTTTGTTTTGATATTTAAAAATGGCTTCGTTAAAGGAAGATTTAGACAATTATCTTTCAAGGAATGAAAAAACTCAAACCAAAACCTACATTCCGAACATCATTAACAATGTCAAGAAGCCTAATGTTGGCCAGTGGTTTAGTATGTCTTCAACTGAAGAAACGTCAAATGGTTGGTTTTCAGAAGCTCAGAAAGACTGTTGTCCGAGTTTGGTACGTGAATATTGCTGGGTTATACTCATTTTTAACTCTGAGACGCGTTGACATCTTTTTCCACATCCTAGAGACTTTGTACTCGTATATCAGGATTTAAGGAAAACTATAAATAGAATAAATTTTCCGTTTATTACTTTTCATTAACAACATAAAAGTGAGGTTATGTTAATGTTTACACTGCAGTGACTTCTGTCATGCTTTGGGTAGTTATTTAGAATAGGGGCTTTTCTGAAGGAAACGTCATAGGCCCACAAAAGTAACATAAATGGGTTCTCCACAGCTTACCTTTTTTATATTGAGGAGGGCGTAATGGTAAAATAAGTATAACGTACTAAATTAAATAGATAAGTACGAGTAGTTCGTCCGCTTTGTTGACGTCCTATGTTGGATCAATACCCTACAATCCTAGGTTAGATTAACACCCTACAATCCTAGACTAGATTAACACCCTACAATCCTAGGTTAGATTGACACCCTACAATCCTAGGTTAGATTAACACCCAACAATCGTAGGTTAGATAAAAACCCTACAATCGTAGGTTAAATTAGAACCCTACAATCCTAGGTTAGATTTAAACCAACAATCCCAGGTTAGATTAAAAACCTACAATCCTAGGTTAGATTTAAAATGTAAAATAGTGATTTGTTCATCGCAGGTTAGGTGGGCATATATTACGAAATTGGGTGGACAAATGTTAAATTGAGCTCTTTTTGTGGGTGTATTTTTAGTGATTTTACCCCACAATTTCCCTCATCTTCATAACCCTCCCCACTATTGTATTTGTAGTTTGTATTGGTAATTCGTTAATGCCCTTCGTAAATTTGTGTTCTGTGTAATTAGTAGAGTGGAAATTTACCACTTTCTGTGGTTTTTTATTTTATTTTCAGAGAAACCCCTATTCTGAATAATTACTGCGCAATATTTTGCATGAATTAACTTATCTGTAGCTAGTTGGCAGCCTGTGCAAAATCCCAACAGTTGTAAACCTTTATTAAACAAAATACATATACCTACTACAATCACCAACATTTATCTATTGGTGTTTTTTTTTTTAAACTCTACAGTCGACTGCAGTATCTTCCTTGTTGCATAATGCAAAAATCTTGTGTTTGACCAAGCTAAGAATCAGATCTTAATTCACCATGTCGAGAGAAGAATGCAGCGTATTCGACCACTTCAACAACACATTCTCATCTACAAGAGCAGATAAATATTTTTCTGTTTCATTTTCCCGTTATTTCTAACCATTTCGTGACCATACACCTTATGTTGTGGTCGTAGACTGCAAAGTTTGCAATTTAAACTTCTCTAAAATTTCCTTCATTCAGTTACATTTTTTTTAAAAAGACTAAATTTGCATGATGCTTATAAGAGGCATTTGGCCATGTAATAAAATTATGCTTATAGTCCATTCACTGCTACTTCCAACTTATCTGACACACTGCTAAAGTTCTAATTTCAGACTATTCCTTTACCTCATGCAAATAAAGCTTAACCAAGTCTGGAGAAAATTACACCAAAGGTACAACACACCACATTTATGTGCACTTACTTTAATAATATTTTTCATGAAGACTATTTCTTACTAGGAATTACCAACAACCTATTTTCTCTTTTTTTTTAATTTGTGTTATAAATGAATTATTTTAATTTGTAAATAAAATACAAGTAAAAGTTCAATTTTACCAATAAATATGGTACATTTACAGTAACAGATGTATAAAACACTTTTGATACATGACATAGATCTATTTAGGAAACAACCATACAATGGTGTGATTTTTCAAAGGTTTGATTCGAAAAGTGTGAAGTTACCACTATAATTGCCCTTGTGTTATCTTTTGTTTCAGACTCGTGTTCAGAGGATCCTCGGATTTTGTGTTTTCATCAGTTTAGGGTTTTTCTTTTTCACCCTCGCAGCGCTGTATGTGCCATTTCTGTTACTGAAAGCTAGGAAGTTTGCTCTGCTGTACACCCTCGGCAGTGTGTTTATCATTCTGAGGTAGGTGTGCCAGTTTTCAGTTATCAGTCTCCTCCTCCTCCTCCTCCGACATAATTGGCTTTTCTAAATTATGGTAAACATAATCCTTGTCTCAAATGGCCCAGATAGCATACTCTCGTGCTGTCACATTTGCATACACATCACAATTCCATCGCAGAGAATACTCTCTGGTCGTCTGAATTTGCCGGAGAGAGCAGGGCAAAAGAGCGAGAGCACAGAGAAAGCATGAAGTTGTGCTCTCGCAAGGCACTCTCTTGTACTCTCTGACCACGTGTCATATTTATTTACAGTGTTTCAGCTTTTGAACGAGGTTGTACGCTGTAGCTTTCTGGGCCATAACCGTGTCGCCTAAACCTGTAGGTGAATTGTAACTGTTTATTCATCAAAATAACTTACATAATATGTAATTATAAATGCATAGTTAAGTATTTCTGACAAAGTGTATCAGTTTTGCCTTGCTCTTATTGTGTGTGTGTGTGTGTGTGTGTGTGTGTTTTTTTTGCATAGTGTGTGTATATAATTGTAATAACACAACTGAAATGTATTAAGACAAAAATACCTTACAGTTTTCATTCCCTAACGTCAGCACTACAATTATTTGTGATTCTGAAACTTTTTGAAGATATAACATAAAGACTTTCCCATAACTTTTACGTCTTTTGGCGTCAGCCGTCTGCGTGACTTCAGAGAGAGTGGTTGTCTCATTTTCGCACAGAGTAGAGTAGTGCTCTTGCCAGGTTGTGTGAAAGAATGCTTTGTTGCGAGAGTATTCTTTAAATTGAGACTCAGCCTGAGCACTTCAGAAAGCCTTGCTCAGGATCTACTTTTCTGATTACATTGTATCCCTCCACCATTTGTGAATTTAACATTGCAATGGGCCTCATATGACTTCATTCATGTGCCATCCAAAGCAAATCGTGGAATGGTTACGCATGTAAGTGCATAACTTATATGTAAGTTCTTACTATAATATGGATAAAAAAGAAACACAAACTTCATTAAGCATAAATTTAAATATTGAGCTTGCAATACAATGCAGAGTTTGAAGACTATTGTTTCAAGAGTTGATTTCAAAAGTACTCACTTTACCATGAACAGCTTATGAAATAATTTTTTGTTTTAGTAAGCACGGTTATCTAGGATTGCGCTTTCTTGGTTTTTGTGTATTGGCTTCCATAAAATTATAAAATGCAGTTACCCTCTGTAGTGTTAATTGATGTGTTATGCGCTCTTGAGACCTGCTTCCCTTTCCGCACTGCTCATGTGAATGTCCATGCACGAGGATGACTTTGCCATCATGCTTGTTGCAGTTTCTCATTCCTCTGGGGTCCAATGAACCACCTGCGGCACCTGCTGTCGCGGGAGCGGCTCCCCTTCACCCTGGTGTACTTCGGGACTCTGGCAGCCACGCTGTACTTCGCCGTGGGGGTGCAGAGCATGCCCCTGACCGTGTTGTGCGCGGCGGGGCAGATCGTGGCCCTGCTCTGGTTCCTCGTCAGCTACATCCCTGGGGGCCAGACAGGACTGAGCTTCTTCACCAGGCTCTGTTCGTCGGCGGTGACCAGCACTGTGTCGAAGACACTGCCCGTTTGATTCTTGTAGTGAAACTCCCGAGACCGCCGATACAACCGAGTGTTAAGGTTTCGTACACTTCCCAAAATCCTCGCATTCCTTCAGAACCAGCAGCTGTACCTGGCTGGTATAGCCAGACTTTTTTCTATAAACCAAAGGACACATAATGAGATTTACAGACCACGTTTTCAACTAGACTAGTTGTTTTATCCTATGAGTGAGCGCAGACCCGTTGTTGACTAAGGACTTCATCGTTACAGATTTAATGCATCGCAAGCATTGTAAGCACCAAAAAAAAAAANAGACCCGTTGTTGACTAAGGACTTCATCGTTACAGATTTAATGCATCGCAAGCATTGTAAGCACCAAAAAAAAAAATGGCTTCACACCATTTTTGAAACTGAGTATGTTACAAAGTATTTTATATTGTACTGTATTAATTTTTGCTATGTATGGTAGTGTAAATATTGCTAATTGTTTAATAATTAGAGATTAGTCAAAGTGTTGATTGGGTTTCTTGCTGTTATCTGCACTTTGTGTCATGTCTTAGTGAAGTTGATATGGCTGGTTTGTTCGTGGTGAAGTGGGAACGTTTGAAAGTCCTATTTTTTTTTTCCTGTTGTGTTTACTGTTGCTTGTATAAATGAACATTGCCATTGAATTAGTGGTTAGTGGCCAAGCATCAGTCAGAATAGGTCTACTTTGTGAAATTGTAAGAAGCTTAAAAATGTTACTCTAAAGAGCATTTAAGACAGCTTCTAAAACTCTACCCTATAGGCCCTTGCAACTCGCATGGTGGTGTGCATAATGCTTCATGCAAAAAAAATTTGCTAATGGCCATTTAGTACAGAATGTTTTAATTCATGATTGTAATTAAAATAATCATTCTACTTTTAGGTGTTTAGATTATTTCCAGTTATAACCATAATTGTTTTTGGGCATAATTGACAATTTTTTTCAACAAATTCTGGTTCAGTATTTTATATGTTATGACCTTAATAAAATCTGTCGTGCTTTATACCCCACTGTAATCACTGGAATATGTGAGAAAAAAAATTATCACAGAGGTATTGCACACCTTGTAGTGATGATAGGTGTATAAAATGNGTCACTGGAATATGTGAGAAAAAAAATTATCACAGAGGTATTGCACACCTTGTAGTGATGATAGGTGTATAAAATGCAAGAGCTATTCAAACTTTGCAGTTGAGTGCAAGTAAGTTGAAATTTTCTTTGTGTGATGAATCCTCCTTAGTAAGTTCTTAGTCAATAGTNAGACCCGTTGTTGACTAAGGACTTCATCGTTACAGATTTAATGCATCGCAAGCATTGTAAGCACCAAAAAAAAAAAAAATGGCTTAACACCATTTTTGAAACTGAGTATGTTACAAAGTGTTTTATATTGTACTGTATTAATTTTAGCTATGTATGGTAGTGTAAATATTGTTAATTGTTTAATAATTAGAGATTAGTCAAAGTGTTGATTGGGTTTCTTGCTGTTATCTGCACTTTGTATCATGTCTTAGTGAAGTTGATATGGCTGGTTTGTTCGTGGTGAAGTGGGAATTTTTGAAAGTCCTATTTTTTTTTTCCTGTTGTGTTTACTGTTGCTTGTATAAATGAACATTGCCATTGAATTAGTGGTTAGTGGCCATGCATCAGTCAGAATAGGTCTACTTTGTGAAATTGTAAGAAGCTTAAAAATGTTACTCTAAAGAGCATTTAAGACGGCTTCTAAAACTCTACCCTGTAGGCCCTTGCAACTCGCATGGTGGTGTGCATAATGCTTCATGCAAAAAAAATTTGCTAATGGCCATTTAGTACAGAATGTTTTAATTCATGATTGTAATTAAAATAATCATTCTACTTTTAGGTGTTTAGATTATTTCCAGTTATAACCATAATTGTTTTTGGGCATAATTGATAATTTTTTTCAACAAATTCTGGTTCAGTATTTTATATGTTATGACCTTAATAAAAATCAGTCGTGCTTTATACCCCACTGTCGTCACTGGAATATGTGAGAAAAAAAATTATCACAGAGGTATTGCACACCTTGTAGTGATGATAGGTGTATAAAATGCAAGAGCTATTCAAACTTTGCAGTTGAGTGCAAGTAAGTTGAAATTTTCTTTGTGTGATGAATCCTCCTTAGTAAGTTCTTAGTCAATAGTACGAGATATATTTATCTTCAGTAACCGCAAAATTAAAAAGTACATTTCTAATAAGGTGTAATGACATGGGACTGTTGTTCCCAGTTTGACGCCAACATTACTGTAAAAACCCCAGTCAGTGGGCGTGTTGAGCAGGTAAATCCTTTACACTTTGTGTCATTCAGTTACAAGGAAAGCACTTCTGCAGCTAATAATGAAAAAATACTTGGTTTGCTTTCGTTGCAAACACACACACTAGATGAAGTACCAAAATGGCTTCAAAAATACCATATTTTATTACAAAATAGTTGCATATTTTGTACAAAAAAAAAATTTTTTTAATCTTTTATGCGACTTATGTGAATCACGGATAAAATACTTGGCCAAAAAAACCATTAAAAATGTATGTTTTCATTGCAGCTAACATTTATTATATTCCCAGTCTGTACGTAATATCTACTTCCTGTAAATGGCATAAATATCAGTACTGCCTATCAGCAAATGCAACAACCATTGTGCTCTCATCTCCTTTCATTCAGCAGTTACTCAGTGCAGTGTGTGGCCTTATATGCTTGGCAAGAGGGGAAGAACTGCTATTTTGTCACCTTTGACTATTTTTGAGTATGCTGTTGCTCATTACAGCCAGGTGCAATATCGCTTCTTCCCCTTATAGGATGTTCTTGGTAAATTGAGCACTTTTGAGGCCATTGCTACATTTTTCCTATCAGCCATTTTTTTTTTTTTTATCCTTCCACTACTTTTTAAAGTAAATATCGCCATGTAAGTAATAAACACAGTATATGTAATTCACCGGACTTGGAAGTTAACGTCTAAGGCTACAATGAACTAGATTTATTGACTATTATTCCAAATGAGAGGGCTTCAAAAAGTGCTCACTTTACCATGAATAGCGTATACATGCTTGACATTAAGGGAACTGGTTGCCTAGCAACGAGCATGGCATCCATGCATCCTCCCTTTTTCCGGTTGTCCTTGGCTACCTTCATCTGCATCTTTTCTCAACCTCAACTTCTTTGACTTGCCCCCTCCGTACTTGCAGCAGTTATGGGATGACGACTGTCTTGTAATGAAACATGGTTTACATGTAGATTTTACATTCATGATGGAATTACATACATTGCTATTGGATGTGGAAAATTCACACAATATAACGGGCATGAAATATAACAAATTTTCTGCATTTCAAACACAGACATTTTTTTCCAGGTATGAAATTCACTTCTGGATACATTCATCAGCATAACATGTAGCGGTGCAAGCAGTGTTTTGCCTGCTCAGTGTACACAGGGCTCGGGTTAAAATTTGCAGTTATGGCCAGTGAATGCCTTCATTAGTTCACTTTATAAGAATGCTGTTAAATAGAAACAAAGTGCAGCCATTCTCAGCCTAGCTGTGCTCTACCAGTTTATATGCATTTTGCAATAAAAACCATATGACTTTAGAAGGTTCATTTTCATGTTGCTGCTCATTGGAACGCAAGTATTTAGTTTAGACGCAGGCTATTTTCCACAGCCAGAAAAGAATTAAAACATTTACATTTCATGTGTTGAAGGAATTGTTATACACCCATTGTTGAGCACCCATTCATCATCACACATTGATTATAATTTAATGGAAACTGGAGTCGTCCTAATCGTCAAACGTTGACTAACTTTCTTAGAAGCAGTTGGGTTGATAAAAGACATTGTGACAGGGATTTAACAGAATAATTTTTACGTGTAGCTTAAGGTTGTATAATAATTCAAAGGAAGACAGTAAGCAGGACTTTCAGAAAGGCTCAGTCTACCATGATCGAACTACATACATCTACACAAATATAAAGATTGTAGTGTATATCACAGCATATCACATCTTTTTTGTAAAAAAAATTGGTAAATGCTGTAGTTGCAGGAGCTTTTCAAATATAATGTATTCACGGTAACTTCAAGATTTTCTGAAACCCTGCTAAATATCTACTTTCAGGGAACCGATTATGTATCCTTCCGCAGTATGTAAACAAAACATTGCCATGTGACACCTGTCAAACGTTTTGTAAACAGTGCCATGTGGGAACTGTCAAATATTTTGTAAACAATCAGTGCCTTGTGGGAACTGTCAAATATTTTATTAACAGTGTCCATGTGGGAACTACCAAAATTTATTTTTGAAGAGAAACAATGCCATGTAATCTCAACTGTCATATACTTTAATAAAATTCTCTAAATGTCTAAAAAATGCTAATCAATTTAGCGAAATGTTGTAATACATACAAAAAGGTAGATTGAAGTATATATCGGAACTGTTAATTATATAATTTAATTAAAGTTTACTTATTGTATTAAGATTTATTTACATATTTGCTGTAAGGAAAAAGTTAAATTTTACATAATAAACTTTTGGAAGTAGCACTCAGGTTAAAGATTTCACTGTGATAAATGGTACCGTATTTTATCGCATATAAGTGGCACATTTTATTTAAAAAAAAATTTATTGAAAACTTGGGGTGCGACTTATAAGTGAGAAAAATTCCTCCAGCCCCGCACTAACGTTTCATTTACTACGAATTCACGGCCCGCGGCTCGATTTCCAAACTCTTCAGCGAACAAAATCACTTTCATTTTGAAACCTGCGGTGTAGGTACATCTCTGTTCCATCAAGAACTGTCGCGCTTCTTCACTGCAACATAAAAACAACACTATGCGGCGGAAAGACGAGTCACGGCTAACATTTGGCACTGAAGAACCAACGCTAATGTGCTGCCATCTCTTGGTCTCCATAAAAAGCTTTCGAAAATAATCAATTATCAGTTGGCGGCCACCAAAATTCGATTCCTTTGCATTCTTTGTGAAGGGAATAACGTAACGGAAATATTCAAATGCCTTTCTATATTTTGCACGTTTATTTGATAAACTGCAGAAATAACAACGCTAATACTAAAATTACATCTTAACCTAGAATTATCTTGTAAGTAGAAATAATGTGTTACATTAGTTTTATAACCACAATTCAGCGTCTCCAATATGGCGTGGTTATACTTCTGAAAAAAACGTGCCCAAACGAACAAGATGGAGTGTACGAGTCCGCTGGACAACAACTGAAATTTATTTAATTTCAATTAATAACGGTGAAATCTTTACCCATGAGTGCTACGTAAAAATGTAAATATATAGTTTAGCAATATTAACTTTACAATTACGGCATTAAATTTATACATATTAATATTTAACCTACGAACTATTTCTTTTCAGCTATAACCAACATGTCCCTTCAAAATCCGTTGTTAATTCTTACGGACTTTTAACAAATTATTAAAATTTATTGAAAAAATATACTTAAAACAACCAATTTATATAGTGCTTCAGTGCTAAAATCAAGACAAAACCTTTTTCCATATACCATTTTTTTATAACCAATTGGACATGTAACTCCTAGGGTGATTTTTCAAAGGTTCTTTTCAAAAGTATCGAAGATACCGTGAATGGATTATATACAGTATTTGTGTCAAAAGAAGTACAAGTATGTATTTTAGTGTTCTTTTTAGTATTGCAACTTACGAACAATGAATTCAATGTGTATATTGAATTCTCTCCCACTGAATTTGTGTGATTGCTTGTTCAGTGCCTTTGGCAGGCTGTGTTAGGGTGGAAATAAAAGAACAAGGTTGTATGTTCAATAAACATTTCATGCACAATACTGCAGTAAATTAAATTGAAAACTAATCTAAAATCTACAGAAATACATATTGACTTAGCCAGAGTTATGGAGCAGTTGTTTAAACATCTAGTAACTTACGAAATTTGCTGTGAAATACAACTGTAACATCGCTTACTCAACTGTAAACAACTACAAAAATTTCTAAATATATTTTGCAATATTTAAAACCAATTATTCAATCAAACACCACTTGGGTGATGTCTAACTTATTTTCTGACTGTGGTATCTCTAATTAGGTAGAATAGATGACTTTATTGGCCTTTGCTATAGATAGGATAGGATCAGTCACTGATTTAATTTCATGCCACTTTATTTCCTTGAATGTTGAGGCAATATGTTACGGGATGTGTTGGTTACCATCATTCTTAATGTTTTATGGATTCCGCATCTTACTAGGCAGAGCCTATAATAAAACGTGTAACCAAATGAGTTCTTGCAGCGATGGATAATACAGAAATATGTGCATCATGTGCCAGAAAAGCAATCAGGGTGGGAGTGGGGACTTCGAGCTTTACCAATACAAGTTAATTGTTCACTCATAGTAGTTATAGCTCTAGCAGCGGCGAAGAGAAATGGAGAGTTATCAAAGAGGCTCGTTCGGGGTGTGTCTGCTTTATGACTTAAGGGTGGGCTTGTCTGCAGAAGCATCAAGTTGCCAGATACGTCAAGCCTTTGGGGATATTGCTGTAAATGAGTGTACCTCCAGGCATCGTTTCCAAAAGTTCATGTTGGGAGATACGACCTTTCGCGATAAAATATAAAGTAGGCAGCCACAGGTTTTAGATGACGAGGCCTTGAAGGCGGTCATAGAGGATGACGGTGAGTGGTGAGCTTGCCGAATGCTTCCAGGTATCTGATAAAACAGACAGACTTCACCTGCACCGTGTAGGGAAGGCATTCAAGTCGATCAAGTTGGTACCCCACACACTGTCGGAAGTGAACAAAGCAACGAGCCAAGCCATCACTGCCGAACCTGTACTTGGAGCAGTTGGAACATGTACAGCAGGCACAGAAGCAGGAGGAGCCAGGATTGGTTAATCGCAAGGGTGTACTGCTCCTTCACAACACTGCCAGGTTGCGTGTGGCACAGGTGGCCAGGGATATAATACAGCAACGTCACCGGGAGACACTGTGTTATCCACTGTAGGTACTCCCTGAACCTTGCACCAACAGATTAATCTCATCTTCCATTCCCTGGACAACCACATTCGTGGGAAATCCATTGAAACTGAGGCAGGCTACTCTTGGACATCTGTGTGTCCAAGACTACCCACCTCCCCTCCAGCACCCACCCAATTTTATTACCACCAAGGCATTGCGCAACAGAAGGCACGTAGGTGAAAGGTTCTGAATGCAGATTACTTCGAGGACCAATGGTATGTTACATTCGCTCTGTACCGGTTGGTTTTCAACATTCTTGAATGGCAAGAACTTCTTTGGTTACCTCGTCGGCTGTTAGTAAATAGCCCATGGCAGTTGTACTGTATTATTTTTTATACATGGTTGTAATGTGCTGAAATTATTTTACTGGAATCTCTTCACACTAGGAGAAGTTGCCACATCCCAATGCAACCCATGGTGTATGCTTTTAATGTAATTCTTGACAAAGCTGCCACAATAAATGCCTTAACATTGTAATGATGCAGTAATAATAATTATCGGGATACTTGGTTCATTTTCTTTGGTTTTGCGGGGCTTAGTAAAATTATTGGGATTCAAAGTTATAGCAGTGGTTGTATGTTTATCGTGCATACGTTTGCCTTTTCAGAAATCATAGGTTTTATTAGCGTCAGCATTAGTAGATAGAAGCCTTTCCAACTGCAGTCGACAGTTTTTGTTCTAGAAGGTTTGGATTATCTTTTACCGATGACGCAGTTCAAAATGGCTTGGGGAGTCCTGGCCCATGGCATGCCCTTATATGGTTACGTTTTGGTACCCTGGGGCGAGGAGTGGGGGTAGGCACGGGTGAAAAATATCATAGGTGTCTAAGAACAGATAACGGACAACAGTAGACAATAGACAACCAGCTCCCGAAGAGGATGCGTCGGGTGTGGCAAATATCCTCCACACCTGCAAACTTTATACTACTACATTATTTCTGCCGGTACGGGAGGTCACTAGGTGAAGTTCCTCTTGCGATGCCAGTATTCAAGACGTGAATAATCAATAAACTACTGTGGCGCTGCTTCTTTTGCTTTCCTTGTTTTGTCTGTGAAACTGTTTGTGTGACTCAGCAGATTTGAATATTGAATGTGAAGTGTTAATTTGAAAGAAAAATAAAAATACACAGTAAATAAACCAAAACTTGACTTCATTTTTATATTTGTTTGGTGATTTTAAAGTTTCATGTTTCTACCGATTGAGCTAACCGAGCTGTATTTTCCAGTCACCATTTCTGGTGGCCGGAACCTTACATCATCACAGCTGAGAGAATGGTTGTTTTAATATAACTACATTTATGGTGGTAACCTACTGCTGGTTATAGCAGTCAATAGAAAATTAATTTTGTTTACTTGGGAAACACAAATGTCTTTGGAAATATCTAGGAGTTCAGCATGTAGAGTACCTATAGAAGAACCTTAATTTATATTTTTAAAAAATTTAAACAAGTGGGATTAGTGGTGAAATACTTTTAACTTCTAAGAAAACTGTGGAAAATGTGACTAATGCTTAGCTGAACACCAAGGTGAGTTTCTTATCACACAATGCTTTGATAATTTGTCTGAAGATAACATTCATAGGTCACCACAGTTGTTTAAGAGCGTTGGCCGTGAAAAATAGTGTGTTATGTATTTGTACTACATACTGTTCAACTTTGGTTTATGTTTACTCTTTCCTTGCAAAAAATGTTTTTATTTTTGTTGCTTTTTTAGGAATGTATTAATGAAAACTATCTTACTTACGGAACTGAGATAGTTTACTAAAAGATGTCAAGAACTACTTCAAGACGACTATAAAATTGTGCACTGAAATGTTTTTGCAATTAAAAAAAATTTGTTGAAAATAAAGATATTTTTCCATATTTCTTATTTGTGGCTGCCCCTAAATTCTTATAATATAACTTTTGCTAAACGTACCGTAAAATGAATTTAAGACAAGATTTCTCAGTTGCCACTTTTGAAATTTTCTGAGAAAATATTTATTTGGGGAAAAGTTAGTAGCAAATAATATCTACAAAGTGAGCAATATAGCATACAAATATAAAATAACAAATTTTTCACTGACTAATACCCTTAAATATTAGGTAGAAATTGTGCGCTAAGTGTAGTTAGACAAGGCCTTTACAAAAACAGGTTCATAAACAAATGTTGTTTTCGGAGGCTAAGGAACTTTCATGTTGTACTAAGCATTATCCAATTTATCCTAAATTTTGAGCATGTCGTGGTCAGATTAACCGTTTGTCAAAGTTAATCCACTTTCAACTATACATCACATTTATATGACATTCTGCAGACACATACATAAAACTGCAGTCTTTTATTTCCTCGTGTGGATTGGGTTTCATCTCTCGCAAACAAATAAGTGTGCGTGATCCTTGCTGTGGCTGGTTTCTGGTAAATTTCTTAAGGACTTTTGAAATAATCCTCTCAAAATAAATCCCTGCCTTAACCCTTTCATTACCAGTGCCTTATATAGACAATGTTTCACAGGAAATGAGTTAATGATTTGTGTTTTCCCACTTCCTGCAATCTGCACGTCCTGCAAATGATCTGTTGGTTATGAAAGTTTCAAGCAATCTGGTGATGTGCATTGTACTACTATTTTCATGCCCATATTGTTCCTGTCTCTTTCAAATTTTTTTATGGTAACTATAATTCGTTCCTTTTAATGAGACTGTCATCTTGCTGTTTCTTTGTTTTTTTTACATTCTCAAAGGCTCCTTTTCTGTAATTTTTGCTTGTGTAAAGATACTCGCTATGTGCCTATGACTGCCATAAAGAGAGATAATAATACAGTAACTGTCTGTATGAAGTATTTTTAAGACACCACCTTGGCAGTCAGTCAGAAATGTGTTGGACTTGCTCCATTGCTGAAGCTGAGTACAAGAAAAAAAACCAAACACAGAATAATTTCCACACAAAAAGAAGTTCAAAACATACGAAAATGAAATTATATAAATCCTGATATTTATGCAAAATAATCAATAAGTTACAAAACCAATTTTAACAGAAAATAACTATGTAAAAATGAAAACACAGTATTCATTAAATAGCCTTGGTACAGGAGAGCCATTTCATTAACATGCTTTATTTGCCAGGATTTATGTAAAGACTGCCATGGCAATAATATATTGTCTTGCAGAATACCATTTCACCACTAAGACAGATATGACATAATTGTCTTTTTTTTAAAGATGGCAAAAGTTACAGAATGAGGCCACAGATCATGTTCATAATTTTAACTGTCCATTATACACTTGTGTCATCAAGTTGTAAGCATGAGTTACTAGGTATGGTATTTTTTATATATTTTTTTATATTTGGGTATGTTCCAATTCACTTTTTAAAAAATTTTTACAGTGATATGTTGCAAATATTCAAATAAATTATGCATAACTTAATTGACACTTGTATTTTCAAAGAAAAGTCATATTTTTTAAAAACATCATGCTGTAAATGCAAAAATATATTGTTCAGGTATCACGTTACATTTTGGTGGGAATGTTTGGAACTGTAATTTTTGTTTATTGTTTGCTCTGTATAATTTTAAAAAATATTTATTATTTACCTAAGGTACTTATTTTTAATAATGTATAGATCACAGCTTTTTTTTATATTGCTTGCACCATTTTTTTTTTTTTTAATAAACTGCTATGGAGATTAACTACAGTAGTATTAGTTTAACTTGGTGTCTAGATTTCCTTAAGGTTACCATTTTTTTCCATGTCTTATCCTTTTGCTTTCCCATGTTTAATTATTTTGAGTTTGCAAAAAAAATTCAGCTTTGGTTGAATATAAACTATAGTTATTAAATGTCTGGAACAGGTAGTATCCTCATGTTTCAATGTGCTCCAAATTTTTTTATTTTTGATGTCCACTAGTTGGCGGTATAGACTACAAAACCCAGGAGGTGCCTTTGGTTATTTCTTATTCTGGTGCTAACGAAGGAGAATCTGTCAGCGCGTCCATTGTAGAGTCCAACAGTTGTACCCCTCAAGGAATTTTAAATGCCCTAATTTCAGAAATGACTTGGTAGTCAATAGTGTTAGGAAGTTTAAAAAGCAGCAGCTATAAGAAGTTGAAAATAGTCCTGTTGTCTTTGGTTTTGTTGATGTTTTTACAGTATGAACAGACAGACTCTTAAGCATCTCATCTAAGGCAAATGGTGTCTATTTTAAACTTAGTTCTTAACTTCTTTTTTGGGAGTCTTCCAGTACCGTGACTTGTTGCTGAGATATAAAACATTTTGTGAAGGGAGTTGAAGATTATATCACTGGCAGTAGCTGTGCTACTGCCAGTGTGACTGTATGGCAGTATGGCTGACTCTCTTGTGAATTGGTTTGTAATTCCTGGAAAGAAAGCCAAGTCAAATATATTAATATTTATAGAAAGTGGATTTATGTATTTGCAGGAGTATACAATATAGTATAATACAATAAATAAGAAAGCTCAAAATAATTCTGGTAAACCTTTGAGGAATTTCAAAATAATGAAAATACATATACTATATTGTAATTTTTTAATTTTACACGGCACAAATGTTTGTTGCATTTATTTTGCGTAAAACTCTGATGTAAATATTACGCTCCTCTGAAGGAAATGTATTCTGTTTCCTGTGCGGGGGGAATATATATTACATACAGACTGGGAATATAATGAATTTTAATTACAATATCAGTGTTTTTCCCAAGCACTGGAGCCCGATTTCAAACTAGTGTATTCAGAAGTTGAAGACTAGTGACTCAGTTACTGTTTCAATTCAGCTCAAATGCCTTGCTACTAAGAAAAAAATCTAGGTGGCTTAAAAATATTTTTCACGTACCAGATATTTTTGTTCAAAGTGTAGGAACGTGAAGCACACTTTTGTATTCATTATTGCATCATTGTATATCATGTTATATTGTCAACGGTAAAATTGATTTTGTGAAAGCTTCATAAGATTTAAAAGTCATGCTGGAAAGAGTTAAGCTCTTTTTTTCTGTGCTTTGTTTTGTATGTTTTCTATTAAATTTTTTTTTTTCTATTTCTATCCCAGATACTTTGTGGCAGGCTTACCAGTAGACTTGAATTTGCTTTACCAAGCAAGCTTGTCATATGTGATTCAAGCTTGATTGAAGCCCAATTTCAAATGACTGGCCCATAATTGGCAACAATAAGTTTGTAAATGGCTTGAATTATGCTTGCAGCCTTTCTTCAGTATAGTTTCCTTAAAATGTGAGCTATTAACAAATGCATCCAATTTAATGCTTAAGGATAACATTGACTGATACAGTATATTAATTTTTGTTGAGAGCAGTGAAATATCTTATTAAAAAAAATTTTGGAAACCAATTTCAGCAATGTTCTTGCATTGTCCAGTTCTAGTCTGAAGGTAACTATTAATTATAAATGTTCTTGTTTATATATTTTTTATATCAATATTTCTGAAAATAGGATGCAGTGTTGTGGCACTTTGTTGAAATACAGTTAAAAAATAATAACCTTAGAAACAACAGGTAGGTTACCACCTACCTACAGCTTTATTCCATGTTTGAGGGCGAGAAGCACTGGTACAATAAGGGTGACACTGCAACGCACATCAAGTGTTCCATCGCTGCTAAGCGCAAGGCTCTCAACTAGGTTGCAGCAGTGTTATCGTCGCACTGCATGTACCTATGGGACTTTCAGCGATGACCACATTATTTTATTGGTGGAATGTCTGTAGGAATGCTCGTTGCAGGGACCTTGAGTAGTTTTGTATGTATCTGATGCATATATTTTTTTTAACTACAGCCCTTTGAAAAAATATCTGTTTTCAGTCGTTTTGGGGTACTCCGAAATGGTGTTTCTGCCATGCGTTACATTTTGAAACTACTCAAAAGCGCTCATCTGAAGCGTGTGTTCCTTTTGTAGATGAACATATTGGACGCACGTTTAATAGTTTCATGGGAAGACGTGTATTTCAAACACCCGGCAATGCATTTTGAGCGCCAGGTAGACAGGAGCCTAACATCTTCAAAATCTTAATTCTTGTCTGGTTCCCAGATTGTTTGGTGGTAAAAGTCACAAGAACTCCGTAATCATTAGAAGCAGCATTGGAGATTGTCGATTGCCTAATGGAAGAGAGGCAGTTATATAATGTCTTTTAAGGACCGTGGCAAAGCCATAGAAATTAACTTCAATCTCACTCGAATGGGCCGTCCCTTTTGTGATAAATAATTGCCACGCCGTGGAGAGATGAGAGAGAAATTTTGTAGACAAATGTAATCATGTTGGCTGGGAAGTATATAAGTGCCTTTTGTTAAAGATTGTATGATATTAAAAGTGTTGAGGAAAATGCAGATTACAGTCACATCCAACGTCCACAGTTCACTTAATACTAAGGGGAATTTTACTTTCTTCTTGCCCCCTTCAGCTATTCACTAGGAATGGGCCATGTTCCTGTGCTGCTTCTCTCTTGGGGCTGTGGTGGTGTATCAGACTACCCGCCTCGTACCCAGGCGAACCGGGTTCGAATCCCGGCAGTGTCGCTCCTGTATTTTCGCACGTGGGAATCATACCAGGTGACGTCACTGTTCCGCGGGTTTTCTCGGGGATCTCCCGTTTCCCTCGCCCTTGCATTTCGTGCTCCATAATCACCTCGCTTCACCCTAATCGGCTCTCAAGACCTCGATGTTAAGAGCCGCCCAAATCTCTCCACTTCCCCCTCCCCACAGGCCATTGTCTACGCCCGTGTTAATTTTTGTATCACTTCCACACTTTATTAAATTCAATTTGGAGGAGCTTGTGAAGCCGGAAAACCCCTTATTCCTTTCTCTGCTTTAACAGTGGACTGCACTGCTTCGAGATTGCAAGCAGGTTCATTGCCTCGCTTAGGAAGGCGATGAGGCATTTGAACGGCGTGTCAGTTTCGCGCCAGAGCTCTCTCTTGCCGCCGTGCGCCGAGCATGGGTTAATAATAGCTTCAGTGTTTCGCAGAGAGCAAGAAGGTGCGAGGTGTTCGAGACCAAGGCACAGGAATGCTGGCGATGCCGCTACCAGTTGGCGTGGAAAACTGCTGCCACCTCCTTGATTGTTTACCTCCACCCAAACCCCTTCCCAGCCGCCCTCCACAGACGAGATGCCCACCCTGAATTCAATTAAAACTTGTGCGGCGAGCCCCTGAAGAAAGGAGGACGAAGAAAGCGAAAGAAAGTCATTACCGGAGGCGAGACCTCGAAGCTGTAATAATTCACGGTGACTGCTGACAATCAACTGAAGCGGAAGAATCACGTTGGTTGTTTACAGTGGGTACGGGAAATCGAGGAAGGTTTCTGGACCAAATAATATATATAACTTAATCGTGTTCTCATATTTCCGCGCAATAAAAGTGTAAAAACAAGAACACGAGGAACACATATTTCCAACAACAAAAACTTGATAACCGTGTAATTAAGATGGACGAAAAATATTTTGCTGGTGACAGACCGACTTGTTCAAATTTTAAAGCAACTTCTTTATGCGAAGAAGGGAAATTTTCGTTCCAAACGCGGGGATGGTCATAAATTTCATTTAAAGATCGTTCAGGTGTTAAAAAAATGTATGTAAGTATTCTCGGGGAGTCGCAAAACATGAAACCAGAACAGGTAACCTTCGATTGAAGAGTAATTTGTATATGTGGAATCAAAGGGAAGAAAAAAAAATTAGTAAAATATAAAAAAAAACCGTCGTTCAGAGAGTGGTTTAGATCCAAGCTTGATATTTTCTAGCAGGGATGGCCAATATCGAAGCAGGTATGGAAACGAGAATATGCAGTTTGCTGTGTCAAACACAGTAAGAAGAAGGATTTATAACTATAGCTCTTTTTTTTTTCTTGAAAACCCCTTTAACCACATTTTTAAAATAAATATTGCTAAGTAATAAACACAGCGTGTATAGTTCCCACACTCGGAAGTTAACGCCTACAGCTAAAATAAACTTTATTTATTTACTATTGTTCCAAATGAGAGTGCTTTCAAAAGTGCTCTCTTTACCGTGAATAGTCTGTACATAATTTAATTTCACATATTTTAATTTTATATATCTTATCCATAATGATGAATACATTTTAAGCACATAACTTTACAAGAATCTATTTTTTTTGTAATAAATAATTATCCCACTCCTAGGCTGTTATAAAAATTAAAGTTGCCCCAATACATACAAAAAAGCTATAGTAAACATTCTCAGGGAATAACATAATCACGTCTGAAGTAAAGTGTTAAAAGCAGTGATAAAAACTGAGCAACCGGGAATTCGGGACAGATTCTGGCATTAAAAGCTGGCTTCATTACTGAATAATATTTTGAACCGGTTCCAGAAGCTGCTGCACTCATTCTGGCAGGGTTGCATTTAGTTATTACTTTGGAATTTCGCGATGTGGTGTATTTATTTTGGAACACAAGCAGCCAGTCACGCGTTCCGCTCAGGCTATGTTCTAGAAATGAAAAAAAAATATTTTTATAGACACTGATACAACCACGATCCTGGTAGGACAGTTTTGGACACGCTATTTCTTGCAGCACATTGCTGAACTAATTAGTTACAAATGGGGCAGGTTTAGTCACTATTCTTCAGACCTATCATTCTAAGATCGTAGTCGGAAATAAAAACTCAGGTTTTATTAAGGCGAATAATGTATGAACTCCCTGTAGGTCAGATGAAACCCCGTTGGGTGATTAAGGACCCCTCACGAGGCCTGAACTACCCCCGCTCTCAGCTTCGGCAATGATGAAAAACGGCGGACTACACTCATTTAGAAAAAAAAATGAGCGAGTACAACAAAGGTTGCGTCCCTCCATTATTCATATTTGCCATACACCGAATAAAGCGTTAGTCTCGTATCAGCGTGGTTAGTGTGAGCCACAGAGCCAAGTTCGGTGAACACGCAGCATGCCCGGGCGGTTCATTCGATAAGCCTTTGCCCAGCTGAATGAGTTTGAGAAAGGCCGCATCGTCGGCCTCCGAGAGGCAGGCTGGACGTTTCGATACATTACTCGCCACTTGAGCCGTTCTGCCTACAGTGTGAGTCGGTGTTGGACGCAGTGTGAACAGGAGGGTACACGCACCAATCGAGAAGGCTCGGATCGACCCCGGCGGGCCGCCAGCAGGGAAGATCGTTTCATCGTGCGACAGGCTGTAAGTACTCCATGGGCGTCGCTGCGCACCATCCAGGGACGTGCCACGGCAGCTGCGACATACGCCTGTCTCCACCAGTACCATATCCAGGAGCGGGATCTATTGTCGCGGCGTCATATAGGAAATATATAATCACGACCTGAGCATCGCCGAACACGTTTGGCCCTCTGCAAGTCAACTGGCAGAATAGCAGCATGCGGATTGGCGACGAGTGGTGTTCAGCGACGAATCACGGCTCGGTCTGGATTCAGACTACCACAGAATTCGAGCCTAGAGACATCCTGGCCATTGTATAGCGTCACACCGCCCCTACGAGAAGTGTCATGGTGTGGGGTGCCGTTTGCTACAATTCTCGCACCCCACTGGCGGTGATTGAAGGAACCCGGGTGGCGCGGTGATACGTCCAGGTAATGTTGCGACCACGTGCTCTCCCCTTCCTGGTGCAGCTTGACAACCAGTGCCGGACTTAGAGACCCAGGGCCCCTAGGCTACTACAGTGTCCGGGCGCCCTTTTTGGTAATTTAACAAAATAACCTATTTTATTTAGATTTAGGTAGACTAAATTTCATTAATAATACACAGGAAATGCTTCATATATCATCAAAAATTCGAAATTAACAAAAATAAAATCTTTTAGACCATATTCGTCCATTGGACTAGACTTCTCCTAGACTAAATTGCTAGATCAAGGATAGATCAAATCTTTTTTCACACGTCAATAAAACTATCCCATTTTGGCTACTGTTATAATAAATAGCGCTGTCTTGTCCTGTGTTCTCTATTAATTTAATTACTGTTGTATACTTGTACTTTCCTATTTGATTTTATTGATAAATAAAAAAAAACTGTTTGTCCCCTGGCCAGGCTCCCTCGAGGCTAGTGCCCAAGGCAGGTGNCAGTGGGATAATGCCCGGTCTCACACAGCACTAGTATCTCTGGCCTACCTTCGTGATGCCAACATGATTCCTTGCCCAGCAAACTCCCCAGACTTCTCGCCCATTGAGAACATTTGGGGTCGAGATTGGACGGCAACTTCGGCCATCAGCAACTGCGGCGGATTTCGATTTGGAGGTCAGTTGGGCCAGTTGTGCTACGACCTTCCTCGGGAGAACATCCGACGTCTGTATGCCTCCATGCCTGACCGTATCGCCACCTGTCTCCATTGTGCGGGTGATCCGACGCCGTACTAAGTGCATCCTGCAAAAGTCGGTCCCTTGCAATACATGCTTGGCGTGGTACAGTATTTTGATGTTTTCTGCGTACATACTACCATGTCCTGCGCCTCTACGGCACCTTTAGGGTAATCAATTTTTTTTTGCAAATGAGTGTACATGTCTAATGCAATGCCACCACAAACTTCAACATATAAAAATACCAAATTAATTACGTTGTGTAATTTTTAATGTATCGCACAAGTAGGAGTGGGGCTTTTTGTTTTGCACGCTGAATATTGTCCCATGTTCTCTGATTTATAACAATTCACTCTTTAAACGTGGCGGTTGTTTGCAAAAGCGTTGCTTTTTACATTAGTAATGTTGTTAAATTTACAGAAAACAAACTCGATGGTCTTAGGTGAAAGGGCGTAACCTCACATTTTTTTCCCATATTTCATTATAAAAGCTCCAACATATTCAGCAACCATAGTGATATCATTAGGTGAAGTGTTTTAAGCCACATGCCATTCCTTTGAAAGTAACAATGGATTTTATGTTAGCGTGAACCATAGCCTTTTGTTCGCATGGCCAGGTAAATTATATTGTGTTACCTGCCAAAGGCAAAATAAAAATCAGCAGCAAAGTATTGATACTTAGCAAGATACGTTATGACACCGAAGCAGCGGTCCATTCCGTATACATTACTGCAAACAGACGAAGAAGATGTACAACAATTATTATTTATATTAACAGATAATTAGTATTATTAATTATTGTTCTAGATATGGGGAAAAATACTGTCCCCTCGATGTGATTGTGGCGCTGATAAGCAAACTGTTCATCATGTTACCCAAGAATGTGCGTTGACTGCCTATAAAGGAGCCCCTGGCGATTCTCTATACGTGACTCCAACACTGTCGGAATACATAAATAACTTAAATGTTTGATTGTAATATGTATTATATGATTTGTTGTGATTGCTGTGTATAATTACCAATATCAGCCGTAATGTACTGATATCAATATTATGATTGTGCCATACGCTAAATAAATAAATGTTGGATGACAATCACTATCCTTGAAGATTTCGTCACCTGGATAACTGATCATGACGTTTCATTCAGCAAGTTCTTCAGCTGGATCATCCCAAACGATATTGAAGTTATATAACTGACCATGAATGTTTAAATAGTGACACACCACATGTCAAAAATTTTCCATATTTGTAAATAATTATATTACATACTCCACAATTTTTGCCTGTTATACTTTTTATGTAAAAAGTAAATTTCTCTAAAATGTATTGTTACCCAGTTACTAAATTACTTATTTATAGGTACGTAATAAATAATTTATTCAGAAATAAGCATGCGAATTAGACCTAATACACAGTCTCTGTGTGTTTAATTCATCACACAAACACCATTAAAATTTATCCTAAAATATTAAACAATGAATTACGCATCTGCAGTTTGAAACATAACCTCAAGAGACTACTGGCTGCTAAATTAATATTTTATGGTTTATTTCGTATTTCATTTTTTGAGAGGAAATCATAATTACTATTCAGTTGCGTTTCTCTCGTAGCATCTATGGTTTATTTGGCAACATTTTATTAGGAGAAAAACAATTAAATAGTAGTTTCAAGTATATCATTTTATTTGTCTTTGCCAGCAGTACGTCCTTTCCGTGCAAAGTTTTGTGTTCACGTGTAATTAAGCAGAAGACTAAGAAATGTTGTCTTCTTTGGTACATTTTATTACAAGCCTGGAAAATAAGGTAGGCTGGAACAGCTGATATTAACACCATATGGTAAGATAACGTGCCAACTTTTGTTTCATGTTAAGTTGTACTTTTAAAATAGAAGCGCATTATAAATATGTTGTCTGTAGAGACCCTGATACATTGGGCTGATGGCGTGCAGTGCTGACGCGTTTCTGAAATGTGATGGCTCACGTGATCTGCGACGTCAGTGCCGCACTGCGGTTCATAGACTAAAAAGATGAGGTAGGCTCTCTCCCTTTTCTATAGACACGTCTCGCTGGCTGCGCACAGCCCAGCCTATGGCACAACCAGTCTCCGTGTCCCAAAATTGAACTGCTTTTCTGCCAACACGACTAGCAAAACCGGCATGGTTTGGATTTGAGGTTAGAACACTGTTTAGTAAATAAGTGCTTCTGAGATGTTTGTATAATTCCTCCAGCCAATTTTTAACGGAGTTTGGTTAAATTATATTTGGTATTTTATTCATATAAAAGGGCTAGTCTTTTGAAAATTAAGATGTAAACAACCACGTACATCACTGTTGACGATGTGACTGTGACAACTGTGTTGCTTTGGGGTAGGTCAGTGTTGTGTGCAGGCGCATAAGACGAATAGGCAGACTACCTCATATGTACGGTGCAGTGCAGTGCAGTTCAGACCAACTTGGGGTCGGCTGCTAATCAGTAACCGATCGGCAAGGTGAACGTGATTTGCTATCAATAAATACGTCGCAATGAACGAGAAAATTGTAAACTAGAGCTCAATGTGCATACATAAAGGCGGGAAAACCAATATTTTGTTCATATGGTAAGTAAAAATGGCAGCAGTAATTGGGTTAACAGTTATATATATATATATATATATATATATATATATATATATATATATATATATATATATATANAGATGTCTAACGAGGAAAGTTTATATTTATTTGTAGATGTGCGCCTAAGGCACTATTTATATCAGTATTATAGAAACAATAAAATGCCTGGGCTTCAATAGGAAAACAAAGGAGCGAACGTCAATAAATCGATCGCCCTGCCACCTATATCACGTCAATGGAACTACGCTCGTCGGCACAGAATTCATAGTAGTACACAAAGAGTGACGATCGGCATCATAGACTAAAGAACTGGTAGACCTATTATTCGTCTTCTGCGCATGTACCCAACATTGACCTACCAAAGAAACGCGTCTGTCAGAGTCACATGAACAACAGTGATGAATGCGTTTGTTTAAACCTTGATTTTCAAAAGACAAGCAATTTTATACGAACAAAATACTTCTGCCGATTTGAATCTATTAAAACTGGTTTACTAATGGGTTGTAGGAAGTAATCATACATTTCAAGCACGTATATACAAATCACTGCTACAATCTGAAATCCAATCCATGCTGTTTTTTCTGCACGTGTTGGCAGAAAATCAGTTCAATGTTGGGACACGGTGATTGGGTGTGCGCAGCCAGCGAGATCGGTCTACGTCATCTTTAGTCTATGATCGGCACTGATGTCGGCAATCGTCATCAGTAGGGTATTTATTAGCAGTTAGCATCGCGGCAAGGTCGTATTTATTGGTGTGCGTTCTACCATTTGCACTTTAACAAGTCAAATTTATGTGTTGGCAAACTGGTCAAGTATACGTAATGCTGAACTGCAGTATCAGTGGCATGGGATATTTTATTTGCCCTGTTTCTGAAACAATATTGTAGAATGTTCCGTAAAAATTTCTTTGAAAACATTTCAGTCTTTCGTTGCTGTTTCCAAGATATTTTAATGAGGAGCTATGTTTCGGAAATTAAATAAGCAACGTAACTCATCCAGTCCACAAGTTATTATTTACAGTTTATATAACAAAGGATATTTGTTTCCGAAAAGATAGAGTAATGTAACGTTAACAATTTCCCTGACGGAATTATCACGTCAAAACGTACATTCTCATTATAATAATGAGACGAGCTATAAACACGGTGCTTGCGAAACACTACAACCAGACGTCTAATCTTTGCCTTTGATTTTAATGATTTCGAGCAATGTTTGTATACCTAGAGAAGTTTTATTGCGTTTAAATATAAGCAAAAACACATTTAGTAGTACACTGCGTTATTCTAATTTTGTTCATTGCATTTAACAGTTTGGATGAGTGTGGCTGAAATGAACTTCATAGGCCTGTAATGAAAACTGACGACATCTCTATCTCTAATATTAGCAATCGCAGAAAAATATAATAATACATGGCAACTTGTTTGTAACTCGAGAAGGTGTATTCATTGTTTTCGCAAGGTGCAATTTAAACGCCCACTATTGTTGACTAACCAACAGAGAAATACGTAAGTAATGACACTTCATAATGTGAAGTCAGAGCATCTTGACTAGTGCGTTTAACAAAACTTATACGACCGTACGAAGTTCGCTTTACTTTAGATCATTGCCGAATAATGACCTCAGATTTTTCGTGAATGAACATAACAAAACATATCTAAACTTTCGTAACTTATGTATTGTTCCCAGAAAAATATTATTTTTGTTATTTTTTAAAGAAATTTTTTTATTATCCTGCCTCCGATGGTTGGAACAGTTTACTGCTGACCAAAGGGTTGTCCCTTATGCCTTTTTTTTTAATATCTTCCTGAGTATCTCACGACGAGCGTGATTTGAAAATAATTAAGGCAAAAAAACACTTGGCTGCTATATTTACCATGCAAGTTGAATTCAGAAGCAAGAGCTGCCCCGCCATTTTTGAATACCAAAGAAATGGTCGCTCGAGTGGGCTACGTATGCTAGATACGAGACGTTTTTGTCCGCGATTAACCAGAAATTGTACACCAATTGTCATCTTTAGATATAAGGAATTTGGACATGTTTTGCCAAAGATGTTTAAACTAGATTTAAAAAGAAAATAGAATAAATGACAAATTTAAAACCATTGTTTTCAAGTCTGTAAGCCTGAAGCAAATGAAAACGTATGTGAATCAGAGGTTGTTAAATTTTTATGTGCCCTTATTCCTCTCATTACAAACAATACAAAAAAAATTTAAAAGCCTGTGTAAAAAAATACATAAGTACGATTATGTTTGCTTATCACTTTAGGTGGGCTGAACTACCATACTTTAAACCTAGTACACTGGTGGAAAATAAAAAATGAACACCCGGGCGCAATGGTCCCACATGAATGGAGGTTGTATTGAATAATTATACAGGTTGTACACTGTACACGATAATGATCATCGGGTACACATATGTACAGAGGCTAAAGAGTGTCTTGAACAACAATGTCAGTATCTTGTGTAGCCGCCTTTAGCGACTATGCAGTCGTGCGTAGAGACGATCATAAAGGTGTCGGATGTCATCTTGGGGAATAGTGTTTCACACTAATCTCACCTGTTGTTGCAATTGGTGGAGGTTTGTTGCCGGTATTGCAGACCTCACCAAGCGCCGTCCCATCATGTCTCAAATATGTTCAATGGAGGACAGGTTGGGTGATCATGCTGGCCAGAGGAGTTGAACACCTTCGAGAGTGCGTTGGGTAACATGATATCTGTGTGCACGGACATTGTCCTGCTGGAAGAGGACATCTCCTTGGCGTTGTAGGAACGGCAATAAAATGTGATCGATGATATTCTGCGTTCACTGTTCAGTGTTCCCTTAACAAACACCAAAGGCGTCCAGTCATTGCAGGCTATTGCTCCCCATATCTTGAGGCCAGGAGTGGGTCCTGTATGTCGCCACCGTATACACTCTGGTTGTTGCCGTTCTCCTGATCGACGCCGCATTCGCGAACGTCACTGGTGCCAAGGCAGGATCTGCTCTCATCACTAAACACAACTCCACGCCATTCATCCCTCCAGTTGCCTTGTTCGAGACACCATACGAGGCGGGCTGCATGGGGATGTGTGAGAGGAAGCCTGGCAATCGGCACCCTTGATCGTAGCCCAGCGTCCAGCAAACACATGGTCCTAGCTGATGCTCGGTATACAACAGTGGCCCTAATCTGTGCAGCGGTCGCCGTGCGATCAGCAATGGCTGCTCGTCTGATGCGGCGGTCCAGGCGGGAGTCCGTATGCCGCTGCCGTCTGGAACAGGTTGACGAGTATGTGTACCACCGTTTGACCACTGGTGCCACCAATGATGCATAGCGGACACTTCACGCCCTGAGCGTTGGGCAATTCTTTGGAAGGACCATCCAGCCTCCCTCAGCCCCACAATACGACCTCGTTCAAAGTCCGTCAATTGCACGAAGTGTGGTCGTCTATGCCGTCGTGGCATGTCTGCAATGCTTACTACACACAGGCCGATGCCCTGAAACAACAGACTACTCTTTCACCGAGTCAACTACAGTTGTATTTGGCTCAGCGGTGTTATGCCTAGTACGCGGCTCCGACCCTGTCAACAACACAGCACAGTTAATCATTGTATTTACCGCCCTCTATCCGTGCCCCATGCGCATGTGGTGTTTCTACGTCGCCGCTTTAGTGGTGTTCATTTTTCTTTTTCCACTAGTGTATTTATTTTGCATTTAAGAGACTGTAAAATCAATACGTATTTATCATTACCATTCAACGGTACACCAAAACAATAATATAGGCATTTGCCATACTGTTCTAGGAACACAAGATATTCATAATATCTATTATGATGAATCATGCACTTTTTTGTCACTAGAACACACATTTCATGTATAAAATAGTGCTAAAGAAAATGTAATATTGCGGAAACAAAGCAAAATTCCCACAAAAAAAGATTTTTTCCCATTCTTGTTTTCATAACTTGCTTTAGTTTATATAATAGTTTACATCGCTTCTGATGTCTCATATTTCATATATAGGTATTAAAAAATATACTCTCTCCTAGTTTTAGTTATATTTGGAATTGTTGGTATTGCCTAGGTTCACAATAAAACAGGACAAGAAAATAATTCTAAAGACTTTTATGTTCTAAAGATTTGTCATGTTTGATTAGTTGTAAATTATTCTGAGTCCCTGTAAATAAGCTAAATATTCAAGGTTTAATTATATTTGGTTATGGTCTGTCAGTCACACTGCCAAACTGATTGGACCTGTTAGTCTGTGTAAGCCGTTTTCAATTCTCGTTTAATGCTGTTATTTTACATTTTACTTGTAAATTACAGGTTCATGAACAAATAAATTGCGACTCGACCAAAAGTCCAAGTTGGATTTGGTTTAGATTGTTTGAAAATCCGTAAACATTATATTATAGAATAATCAGACATCGTAGTTTGAGATGGACTCTCAGATTATATCAATTATGTTAATCGTTATGTAATCCTATTCTTCCAAAACAGTTCACGTGGTGTAGATAAAGTAGCTCTAACCAATACGACATTGCTTTGCTTAGGTAATCAAAAGGGGAGTGTTCTTAAATGATTTTCGGCCCCTCAATACATGTCAGATTCATACCTACTTCTTGAAGTCTTACACCCTCATGTTTTATTTCACGCTTTGGAGACTCAATATTTTCTTTCCAGCTGGTGTGACGAAATAAACACACGATTATGGCTCCGTTCCTCAGTGCAAGCGAGCATGTATTTGTTAATGGAACGATATTCAGTGAGTTTTTCCAGTAAATTCAATCATTCNGAAACGATATTCAGTGAGTTTTTCCAGTAAATTCAAACATTCAGCTGAAACACGATATAGTTTCCATGCCTGTATCAAGTGAATCTGCGGAACTTTTAGAGGGAATATGAATACGCTGCTGCTACGCCGTCAGATTTTTTTTAAATTTATAAAAAATACTTACATATTTGAGTTACAGTGGATCANAATACGCTGCTGCTACGCCGTCAGATTTTTTTTAAATTTATAAAAAATACTTACATATTTGAGTTACAGTGGATCACAAAAGAAGACGCGACACAACGTGGTGCGACAGTTTTGCTTTAAAAGGACTATGTTCATTCATGGTCACTTCCAACTTTTCTGAAAACCTGCTAAAGTTCTACTTCCAGGATATTCCTCCGCCTCAAGCAAATAAAGATTAACCTAGTCTAGAAAATTACACAAAAAAGGGGGGGGGGCACTGCATCGCATTCATGTTCTTACTCAGTGTAATACAATTTTGCATAAGAACTATGTATTACTATACCAAGATGGCGGAAATCTCCTACCTCCTCATGTCAGATGCCATGTCCCAAAACTGGCTAATATATACTACTTATCTGAGTAGCCACAGGTAATGCCTATAGTCTTTTCGCCGTTTCGTCACCCTTTTTTTAATCAAACATTTGAAAAATCACCCCATGTATGACGTGTTTGGTTGCTTCCTTTGTATCAAAAGGATTGTATACTTTGTAAACGTATCTTTTTTTAAATTAAATTTAACATTTAATAATTTTTTATCTATTATTATTTCATTTATAACTTGTATGGTTAAAGACACAGAGAAAATAGGCGTGTTGGTGATGCCTTTTAGAAAANAAATAGGCGTGTTGGTGATGCCTTTTAGAAAATAGTTTATATGTAGAATATCATTACACTGAGTGCGCATGAATGTGGAGTGTCGGCCTCTGGTTTAATTTTCTAAGCTTTGTTTGCATGAGGCGGAGGAATTTCCTGGAAGTAGAAATTTAGCAGGGCTTCAGAAAAGTTTGAAGTCTTGGAAGTAACCGTAAATGAAATATACTAGCTGAACCGTATATGTTACGAATATAAAATAACAAATGTTTCCTGTGCCGGCGCCCTGTAGAACGGACGGCGTATAGCAGGGCTTGCTGTTACGTGAATGTCCCCAGTCTGCCGACGTTAAGGCCCCCGCCTACCTGGCGCTCGATCTGCGTTTCAGTGTGTTTGAAATACACGTTTTTTAAAGAAACTTTTAAACGTGCGTCCAATGTACTGTTCTACGAAGAGAACAACTGTTGATTGCTTTCAAGACGTCGCGTTAATCTATATATAAAAATGCTGTGTCCGTTTGTTCGGACGCGTGTAACTTCTGAAATAATTGACCAATTTTCATTCTGTTTTTTTTATAAACCTTCCTTTCGTTCCCCCGAGTGTTTGTACACCTTTATTTTTTATCTGTATTACCTGCAAAGGTACTTAATTCTGCAGAAAGCTCATTTTTACCATGCTTTCACGTCAGGAAGCGCCTTTGTTGACAGCTGTATGTTTAAACATTTCAGCTGTTTGAACCATCCAACTGATTCATACGCGCGGAATATGGTAAAACTAAAAGCATTGTATACGAACAAGTACTTCAATAATAACGATTTTTAAAATACATATACTGCTTTCAATTAATTTTACAGAAATGAATAGAACCAAAATCTTTTATGCCACAGCAACGCGTGGCCGGGTAAGCTAGTTACAAATATAATTTCAGACTACTCCAAAACGGCCAGAGAACGGCTTTTTTTTTTTTTTTTCCAAAACGCTGTATTAAAAAATATAGATGCATCAGATACACACAGAATGACTAAAGGCCCCTGCACTGAACATTCCTACAGACTTTCCACCAATAAAATAATAGTGTCACCGCTGAAAGTCCCGTAGGTACACGCAGTGCGACGAGAACACTGTACGTCAGTTCAGAGACTTGCGCTTAGCGGCGATGGCATTGTGGTCCGTATTTATCCCGCGCTTCTCGGCCTCGACGTGGAAAAAAGGCTCCAGGTAGGCGAGAGCCTTAAGAGGAAGTCCAGCTAGAGATGGATTGGCGGTGAGTGGTATCTGGACTTATCAGCGCGCGCCGCTCTAGGGGGCGATATTTGTTCGCGTTGATAATTCCGACCCCCCTGACGAGTGACACGTTCGACGGCAGATTCATCATCCCCCGGGGAGCAATATCGCAAACCTGCTCGCTCCCACCCTTGTCGGGAGCAGCTCAACCATTCGCCGCGACACTTTCGTGATGGAGCAGTTGTTATTGGGAAGGGAGGCTAGGCGCGTCATTTAATTAAAGGAGCCTGTCTACCTGGAGTGGAGTGGAGAGATTTGGAAGACTCTTAAAAGTGTGGGACCCCAAAAAAATATTTTTTTTGTACCAAATATTTTTTAACTTGCACACATTATATGTGATGACATTTTCCTCGAAAAAAAAAAATACGCTTTATATATTTTCAATAATTTGATGTCGAATTAATTTTTTTTTTCTGTTTTGCTGCAGTTATAATAACAAATGCTAACGAAGTTTTACATGTGAAAAAATTTACAAAGTAAATTAATGCCATGGGCTACCGCGCGACATATACCGGGTGAGTCGCCCGCGCCTATTTTTCTGTATATATGCAACCCGCACAAGCAACTACTCGTAACAAAACATCTGCTCCGCCGTAAAACAATTGTCTCATGTGTTGCCGAGTCCCGTGCCGTGTATGTACTCGTTACGGCGCCTCGTCTGTTCGCTGAACATTCGACGCCGTTGTCAGCCTGCGCCAATCAACGGCGCGAAAATAGATCATCGATACAAAACAGTACGTGCGCGTTGATGTATTTTCGTCAATGCAGTAAGCGGCGACTGTAGTTTTATGTCACATGATGAAACACAATGTCTCGAAGCGAAGCAGATGTGCGTTACCAAGAACGCAATCGTCACGTACCAACGTATTCGGTAAACATCGCAATAATCAGTGTCAACACAATAAACGGAAGTGCATTCTTTGAAAAGTGACCGCTTTTCAACGCATTGCTGACAAAACACCATCCGTTCACCGCGTACTGTGCTGACGACAACGAATCAACGCGCACGTGGTGTTCTGCTTGGATTGAGGTAATTTTAATATTGTTGTGTGCGGGTTGCATAGATACGGAAAAAGAGGCGAGGCCGACTCACCCGATATATCATCACCAAATTACAAGCCATATAAATAACAAAATTTGTTAAATATAAAATTATTTTGCATATTTTTAACTTTTTTAAAAAATGTATGAACTGTTTTTCAGTGATTACGTGTATGTCACACGGTAGCCCATATCATTAGTTTACATTGTAAATTTTGTAAATTGTACAACTTAGTTAGTATTTGTTATTATGGCTACAGCGAAACAGGAACAATTTAAATTTGACATCAATTTATTCAGAAAATATAAAGTGTACAATTTTTTTTATTAAAGGAAAATGTTATCACATGTAATGTGTACAAGTTGGACAATGTTTGGTACAAAAATAAAATTTTTTATTTTTGGGGTCCAACACCGTTAACGANCCCCGAGAAAACCCGCTGGCCAGCGGCATCGCCCGGCACGATTACCACGTGCGATAATCCGGGAGCGACGCTGCCAGTAATCGAACACGGTTCGCCCTTTGTGGGAGGCGAGCGCTCTAGCCGCTATGACACCGCGACCCTTTCGCCTACCTGGAGGCTGAGAAGCGAAGGAGTGATAAGGACTACACTGGCAGGAGCATCAAGTGTGCCGTCGGCGCTACGTACAATGCTTTCCACTGGCGGTGTAGAACTTAAAGCGGTGAGCCTACCATTATTAATGAGAAGCTTGTAGTAAAGTCCAGAACTGGCTCCTATCGTAGTTTAGTTATGTCATCTTGATAAATTTTAAGGGCTTTGAATAGTCTGAAATTACTTTCTGCATGTTTGGCACAAAAAATTATGAAAATGGAATAAAATTGTTTTTCAAAAATAAATAACACGAGCTATGAGGATTTAAAATAGACATCGTTTTTTGTACAAATCTCATAACCGAAGAGATCTAAAAAGTTAGGACACAACTCAAAATACTTGTCAATGTTATTTGGCCGTCATGAGAAATTTTTCTTGGAAATTATTTATGCAGTTCATACGTACTTCAATTTTTTTTAATTTTAAGATAAAGTGTAAAAATAAAATAGGTAGGTGTTGAAGACTTACTGCAAGTGAACCAACTGTTGGATTAAAAAAGTTAACATGCCATTCCTGTGACTTCAAGAAACACGTAAGCAGAATCGAAAATTTGTATTAAAATGTTTTGCAGCTAAATATTAGTGACCCATCAAAGACGTTTGGTTAGTTGAGGAAACTCAATTTGATTGTAACCCGATTAAAATTTTTTTTTTTTTGAGAAAACGAGTATATTTTTCTACTTAAACATTTTTTAATATCAAGATATTTTCGCTTCTTCACGAAGTCCCATATATTTCGCCCCTTAAAACTATTCAAATTATTCCGAATGTCTGAAAGTGTTTTATGAGTTATGTTTGGAGAATTTTCCCCTATTTTGTGACGGTACATTATTTGAAATCAGATAAAAATTCCGAAAGAATGGAAAAATTACTTTTAGCTACTTTTCAATCAATATTGTAGGAATTTTAACTATTTAACATTATGCGAAAGAAAGTTTAAAAATTATCTACACACACTGTTTGATTTGAGATTAGGTGTTTCTTAAAAATAAAGAAAGGAACGCCATTATTTTTTAATCAAACTTTAAGTTAGCCCTCGACTAGGGTTTTTAGTTCTATGCACTTTTAATTTGGATATTATTTTATAACTAAAAATGAAACTATCGGCGAACCACACAATGATTTTCTCTGCAGTTTATTTTCGCTATTTTTGACTATCAAAAATGGCACAATAAATAAATTTCTAATTCCCGTAATTACCTCAGTTGATTTTTGTAAAATACTTAGCCCCTTTATTTGCAATTACGGTACTCAACTTTTTTTAAATTCGCATAAAAAACTTTAAAATACAATTAAAATGCAGGAAATATTTTTGGCGCTTATATTCCTTTATAGCCTTATATATTTACAAGATGTGTTACTTGGTTTACATGCATAATTATGACTAACCTTATACTCAAACTGCTTAAATCTAAGTAATATTTTCTTCCACAGTAGGCTTACATCATAAGATGAAACGTATGGTTGCTTAATTATTCACAATCACTCCCTCTAACAAGAAATAAATTAAGGTCGAGCTGGTACACATTTTGCTTCTGTAATAACCTCCGGTCTGCAGGGAGTTTCATTACCGTAGAGCACTAGATCTGTGTTCGAATTCAGTGATATGTGCCCTTGTTCAATTGTCTCCGATCGCTTCGCCGTGGATGAACACTCGTTCTCTTCATGCCAGAGTTTGCATCTGTTGAATTCGGACATATTTATTCATTCTTATCTCGATCTTAGTTCAACCTGTGAGTTTTATTTGTCTTCACAGCGGAAGATAGTTTTTTTTTCTTTTCGAAAGTGATTTGTTCTGCGCTCGCGTGAAGTTCGATCGAAGCATTTTTCCCTGCTTGTTAACCCCTTCAATCACAAGTGTCCCATAATAGAGGACATGTTGCACAGGAAGAGGATTTATGATTTGACTGTACGCAAAGTGAAAACACCGTGCAATCAGTTCCCTTACATTATTAAGAAACTATTTTTTGTTTGAGGCAACGCCTTGAGTTCATAAATAGCTACTACTGCCAATTATATGGAGCACAACATGCTTAGTGTATAGCTTCCTAGGTCAGAGTGAGCGCTACAGTTCCGGACATAAAATTAGTTATCTGCAACAGCTGGCGTTATAAATGTATCCGTGAATGATAGGGTTAACTGCACATTTACATACGGGTGATGGAAGCACTGGTCTTTCAAGGCGAACGGATTTAATTGCCCGGGGAGCATTTCGGCCGTTCGGTTCATGTGCCATGATGTGCCGATCTGAGCCGACCGTTCCTATCGGGTTGCATTCCATTGTAATATTGTGATTTTGTCATGCCATACATAATGCAAGAACTATGCGATCTAAAATATTTTTATGCGAGGAAAGAGTACTAACAAGTAGTGTCCAGAAGTTGAACGGTATTTCGTGAAATAATAAAACAATTTTTTTTGTGCCTAGGGTTTCTTGAAAAAAAAAGGGGGGGTACTGTGCATTGCATCTAAATGACACGTATACCAGTAAGCATAAAATTTTAATGGGATAGATATAAATACAAGTTCTTAGTGAATATGCTATCTTAAGGCTCTCGCCTGGCTGGAGCTTTCTTCGGCGTTTGAGGCCGGGAAGCGCGGGAGGGGTAAGGGCGGCACTGCCACTCGCATCAAGTGCGCCTTGGTCACTAAGCGCAAGGCTCTGAACTAACGTGTGGTTTTCTCGTCGCACTGCGTGCACCTATGGGGCTTTCAGCGGTGACCCTGTTGTTTTATTGCCAGGAAGTCTGCAAGATGGTTCAGTGCGTTTCGTGTGTATCTGTTACGTATATTTTGAGCTAAAGCGCTTTGAAAAAGCCGTTTGTAGCCGTTTTGAAGTACTCAGAAATGGTTGTTCTAACGTGCGTGACATCATGAAAGTACTCAAAAGCTGTCGTCTGGAGTGTGCATTCTTTTCGTACACTCGATGCCCGTTCAACAATTTTATGGAGGAAAAAAAGTGTATTTCAAACACACTGCAGCGCAGTTCAAGCTCCAGGTAGGCGAGAATCTAAATGCATTTTTTAATTTCCGGTCATCGTTCTGAGCGTCTGTATTAATACTCAATTATTAGTTGTGAAATCGGTTTGAAGAAAAATTTTATTTTATCCGGTGTAAAATCAGGCTCCAAGGGAAGGCCAAGCCCCCGAAGCATCCCCTTGGATGCCATTGGGAGGGGGAAATTCATGTGTCTTTGGATACTCGAGGGGAGCAGGAAGTGGAATAAGCGGCAGGACGCGAAGAGAACTTTGTGATTTACGCCAGTCGAATAATTTGAAACGCAACCAGACGAGTCGTCAGCAACGCGCAACGACGCCTCCGAGACACGAACCCCCCACCACGAGTCTCTAATTTCTCGTTGCCACTGATGACGCAATCGCGTTACGCGAGAGGGTAGAAAGGGGGAGAGACGTAGCAAAAAAAAAAAATCCAACTGAGAGAGACGTATAGGGTAAGACAGATAGCTGGAGCAAGTTTCGCGTTTCTCGAGTTTTAATGAACTTGACATTCCCTCCCGCCCTTATTATTTTTTTTTTTTCAAGAAGCGCTTGAAGCGACCTCTGTCCTTGCAAGCGGTCGGTTATCGAAGCTTCCGTCAGAACTAGTCATTTCGCCATCCCATCCGCAGGGTAATGGCCGTGACAGCGCCGACAACTGTTGCAAAAAAACAACGGTGCGTGAAAGGTAAAATTAACGCAGCCAACCAGAACCTACACGATATTACTGGAGGGGAAAAAAATACTTCGGTGAAGTAAAGTTTAGTAACGTCCTTTTTCAAAAATATGGCATTTAGTTAAGCACAAAAAGCGAATTGTGATAAGAACATATAATTTCCTTTAACTTTTACGTCCATTCCTCAAATTACATTTTTTTTTTTTCGTATCATTGAAATTAAGATTCTATATACGTGTATGTTTTCCCATGTCCTTTACTGGCATAGCTGGCTTGCCACCTATTTGTATAGTTTTGAATTTAACCTTCGGGCAAAGAAACCCTTGGCTGGCGCTACACACAGCTTAAATAAAAACTGTGAATTTTTATATCTACAAAGAAAAGAAAAAGAAAAATTGCTGGCAACGAATTTTGTAACCTGTTTTATTTTTTAATATCTTGTTCAAAACTAGACGTAATTGAAATCGGCTCCCTTCTATTTTAGAGACAGTATAATGATAACGCTCTTAGCATTATGTGTTTCTGCAACTACAATTTGACGTTTTCACTTAACTCACTCACGGTTACGTGGAAAATCGTGTTCATTTCCCTACATGGATGCAATTACTGTAAAACTTACGGAATGTTGTTTCATTACCAGATACACTCGATTAAACTAGGGGATGGAACAATAACCATGTATCGTCATGTTAGTCGAAAATAAATATGGACTCTGCGTAGCGCGTAAGCGAATTTGACACAACTTAACTGAACTTCATGCATTTCAGTGTTTAACGTACACAGTATATCCAGCTTAACTATTCATAAAATTACACAAAATACGCATGCCTTCTATACACACGCCTACATTAATTAAGGTCACTTTTAACGATCCCTTCGCTCCCTAACCTAAAGTGCGGTACTTACGCGACAATAAATTGCGCCAAAGTGACATCATCACATGTAACAATTTTTCTCCAGGCTCCGTGCAGTCGATATGCAAGACTGGCCGGAAGTACAATGACGTAATATATAACTAATGCAGATGCAGCCAGGAATCGGAACAACTTATTTTCGGATACTGTGCATTGTAAAGGTAGCTGAATTCTGCCTGAATTTTTTTTGGTGTGGAATGCTATGCAATGGGCGGGAAGAAAACCCAACCAGAGCCTTTACAAAGTGCTCAACCATAAGCCAGATATAAACGACTTTTTTATATTTCCGCAACCTTTTTTTTATAACAGTTGGCTACCATTACACCACAGCTAACTTGAATGAAACGTGTATTAACCTGAGTTAGCTTGTGGAGCCTTGTTACAGAGTTTGCGCTTCAAGAACGTAATCATTATTAAGATTTGTCAATAAGTGGGAGTTTTGAAAGTAGAATTAACACGACATTTATTTTCAGAAGCAAGCAAAGAAAAGAGAAAGTAATTTTTTTTAGAGATTCCGACTAAAATATTGCAGAATTCTGAGTGGTTGTGCTTCAGCCGAAAGATGGGCAGAAATGGAGAGCGGGGTGTAAAATGCATATTTATAACGTGGCAGTTAAGATGCAGTGTTGGTAAATTCCCAGACAGACATAAACGCTCTTAAGACAAAACATACTTGTAATAATGACAGACACAAAAATGTACATAAAACACATACACCACAACACAACAGCTGCAAGCGTAGTCACTAATAGACTGATATCCCTACTATTTCGCCGGACGCAGCCGCAGAATACATAAGTACATAGAAGCGAAATGGCACCTAAGCGCCTTTGATGTGAGCGTACCCGGTCTCTGATTGGCTGCGCGTGGCTCTGAGAATGGGTCTCGTGTCTGAATGGCTACTTAGTGCTGCGAGATGCTTCCTATTGGTTGGGCTGTCTGCTTGCGGGTATGTTACCAGGCGCTGATTGGCGAGCGGCATTTCGACATGTTGCTGGCTGGTGTCGCCATTTTGCTGACGTGTTGTGATTTGAGTTCGCAGTACTCTGTGACTCAGTCATGGTAGAATTCGCAACCCTGTACGTACCACAACAGATGTCATTAGTTCATTGGCCGATGCTACAGACAGCACCTTATTCTTCTGTATCACTCGATCACACGAAATAAGGCCATGTCGAGTGCCACATGTTTACCATTGGGTAAGAGTCCTACAATAAGTGTCAGGTGAGTGGAGGCCCAATAAAACAATGCGAAACTAATATGCACTTCTATTAATCCTAACGGGGCTGCAATGTTGTAGAGGTAAGACTACTCACCTACGACTTTGAAGAAGTCGTTTCTAGTCATTTTGGAGTACTCTGAAAAGGGGTTTCTAATGTGCGTGATGTCTTGAAAGCACTCAACAGCATTCGTATGAAGTGTGTGTTCTTTTCGTAGATCAGCACGTTGGACGCATGTTTAATAGTTTCGTAGAAAAACGAGTATTTCGAACACTCTGCAGCGAATTTCAAGCGCCAGGTAGGCGGGGGCCTTAATGCAAGTATCTTTCAAAAAGAATATCACATCAAGGACCGCAGCACAATGTTGAAGAAACGCCGGCGTTTCAAGAAGTTTCTCCACTTCCGGCGCGATGCCCGCTGCAGCGAGGGGCAACGCCGGAAGTGCGAGAGCGGAAGTTGCTGACCGCGGGGAAGAGGACAGGCGACCGCAGAATGAAGGCAGGTCCTGTTATTATTTCCCACTGGCAATTCGCAACGCCAGTGTCTGCGTTCCACTACACTGCACTTTCGCGGTGGTTGCAATCTCCTGTTTAAGCAGCTCCCTAGTAAACCTTTTTTTAACATCTCACCTTAACGGTGTTGGATACCAAAACATCAGTTATTTCAAAACTGTACCAAACATTGTTCAACTAGTACGCATTGTTTGCGATGACATTTTCTTAGAATAAAAAACTTTTACACTATATTATTTTTTAGAATAATTTGATATAGAATCCAAAATTTTTCTTCTTTGCTGCAGCCAAAATAACAAATACTTACTAAGATGAACTAATGAAAAAATTTACAAGGTAAATATATGCGTTTATGCTTTTTTTTATAATTTTAAAAATTACTCCAAAAAAAATTGATATTTAATTTTTTTTTCTTATATACGGCCTGTTATTTGGTGATTACATGTATCACGCGGTAGCCCAAGGCGTTTGTTTACGTGTATATAATTTTTTTATTTTAACAATTTAGTATTAGTTTTTATAGCTGCAGAAAAACATAAAAAATTTGGATTGGACCTCAAATTATTCAAAAAATATTAAATGTACAATTTTTTATTTGAGGAAATTGGCATCGCGTACAATGCGTTCAAGTTGAACAATGTTTGGTAAAAAATATAAAATTATTAATTTTTTGGTATCTGATGCCCTTAAGGAAGCATTGCGTTGGCGATGGAAAATAGCATAAACAAACTTCGCGTGTGTTCTGTTTCCTCAGAATTTTAAACGGTGACTATAGGCTTTTGACACAGACATCTGTTCAGAAAAAATACAACATTCTCGCTATAAATTGAAACTATGGTTTCCAGATGAATAAATATCGTGAACAGATGGCTATTTACAACGATTTTTGCTGACTTTCACTTTCTTCAACCGCCACATTTATGTTTCAATAACCAAACTTATGAACTCGCAAAAAACATCGACTTACATTTTTGTCCTAAAAAAATATGAATAGTTTTTTTAATGGCATAGACACGAACTGCTTACAACGAGACCACAATGACAACTGCNTGGCATAGACACGAACTGCTTACAACGAGACCACAATGACAACTGCCTAAAGTCTGTCTCTTCAACGAATTCATTTTTTTTTTACAGTTCTGAAAATAGTACTGCAGGAAGATATTTTCATGGCAAAACATTTTTTGTTCGTATATTGNCAAAACTGTACCAAACATTGTTCAACTAGTACGCATTGTTTGCGATGACATTTTCTTAGAATAAAAAACTTTTACAGTATATTATTTTTTAGAATAATTTGATGTAGAATCCAAAATTTTTCTTCTTTGGACGTCGGTTTTATTGTTTATGAATGATTCTACTTGATTACTAAAAATTTACAAGGTAAATATATGCATTTATGTTTTTTTATAATTTTAAAAATTACTCCAAAAAATTTATATTTAATTTTTTTTTCTTATATACGGCCTGTTATTTGGTGATTACATGTATCACGCGGTAGCCCAAGGCGTTTGTTTACGTGTATATAATTTTTTTTATTTTAACAATTTAGTATTAGTTTTTATAGCTGCAGAAAAACATAAAAAATTTGAATTTNAAAATTTGGATTGGACCTCAAATTATTCAAAAAATATTAAATGTACAATTTTTTATTTGAGGAAATTGGCATCGCGTACAATGCGTTCAAGTTGAACAATGTTTGGTAAAAAATATAAAATTATTAATTTTTTGGTATCTGATGCCCTTAAGGAAGCATTGCGTTGGCGATGGAAAATAGCATAAACAAACTTCGCGTGTGTTCTGTTTCCTCAGAATTTTAAACGGTGACTATAGGCTTTTGACACAGACATCTGTTCAGAAAAAATACAACATTCTCGCTATAAATTGAAACTATGGTTTCCAGATGAATAAATATCGTGAACAGATGGCTATTTACAACGATTTTTGCTGACTTTCACTTTCTTCAACCGCCACATTTATGTTTCAATAACCAAACTTATGAACTCGCAAAAAACGTCGACTTACATTTTTGTCCTAAAAAAATATGAATAGTTTTTTTAATAGCATAGACACAAACTGCTTACAACGTGACCACAATGACAACTGCCTAAAGTCTGTCTCTTCAACGAATTCATTTTTTTTTTTACAGTTCTGAAAATAGTACTGCAGGAAGATATTTTCATGGCAAAACATTTTTTGTTCGTATATTGNTTTTTTTTTTTACAGTTCTGAAAATAGTACTGCAGGAAGATATTTTCATGGCAAAACATTTTTTGTTCGTATATTGGCAGGTTGACGGTGAGCGGAATGAGTTTTTGTAATAATCATCTGTAGCGAAGGGAAACGGTAATTGCCATGGGAACGGCTGTAAACAGGAATGCCTTCCGAATTGTCAGGAAAGTGCATTCGTTCGTAAGACAAGCTATACCTGGCTCTTGAACGCAGCGCAGTGTGTTTGAAACACACGTTTTCCCACGAAACTAATAAACGCGCGTCCAATTTTCTGATCCAGGAAAGGAACACACTTCAGACGAGGCCTGTTGAGTGCTTTTAAGACGACACGAGTAGAATGATTTGGGAAGTCAAGACCAAGGGATAGGCACAAGCGCCGGCCGCCATGTGACGTCATCCAACCACCATATTGAATCTAGGTGAACTTGACCCATGACCGTGACACCATGCCCGTAACCTTAAATGACCTTGAAACAAAAAAATTTAAAAAATCCAAAAATGTTATTTTAAAAAATCCCCAAAAAAANCCGTAACCTTAAATGACCTTGAAACAAAAAAATTTAAAAAATCCAAAAATGTTATTTTAAAAAATCCCCAAAAAAATTACAAAAAATAAAAAAAAATAATTTAAAATTAAAAGCAATTTTTAAAAATTATTTCAAGATGTACAATNAAAAAAATTACAAAAAATAAAAAAAAATAATTTAAAATTAAAAGCAATTTTTAAAAATTATTTCAAGATGTACAATGTGCAAATAGAAGGACCGGGGTTCGATGATAGGTGGATCGACTAAGCTCCTGACACGACCGACCCACGCCAGATCGGCCGGTGTCCACCTCGTCAGCCATGTTAGATGTCGATGACCTTGACCCAATTACCGTGACCTTGAATGACCTTTAACACAAAAAAAATCCCAAAAAAATCTCTAATAATTCCCAACATTTTTTTAAAACAAATTCCCTAAAAGCACCTTGACACTTGACTTATGACTTAAGACTCTAAACTTAAGACCCAAACCTGTGACCCAAGACCCAAGACTCAAGTCTGAAAACCTTTGACTCAAGACACAATACTCAAGGCTCAAAATGCTTGACTCAAAACCGTTGACTCAAGACCCTTAACCTATGACTCAAGACCCTTAACCCATGACTCAAGACCCTTAACCCATGACTCAAGACCCTTAACCCATGACTCAAGACCCTTAACCCATGACTCAAGACCCTTAACCCATGACTCAAGACCCTTAACCCATGACTCAAGACCCTTAACCCATGACTCAAGACCCTTAACCCATGACTCAAGACCCTTAACCCATGACTCAAGACCCTTAACCCATGACTCAAGACCCTTAACCCATGACTCAAGACCCTTAACCCATGACTCAAGACCCTTAACCCATGACTCAAGACCCTTAACCCATGACTCAAGACCCTTAACCCATGACTCAAGACTCAGGATCTTTGACTCAAAATGCTTGACTCAAGACTCAAGACACAAGGTCTTTGACTCAAAACTCTTGACTCAAGATTCAAGACCCTTGACTCAAGACTCAAGACCCTTAACCCAAGACTTAAGACCCTAAGCCCAAGACTCACGACTCAAGACTCAATACCCTTGACCCAAGACGCAAGACCCAAGTTTCAAGATCCAAGACTCAAGAATGAAGATCCAAGACTCAAGAATGAAGACGCAAGACACTTTAACTCAAAATGCTTGACTCAAAACCCTTGACTCAAGACCCTTAACTTAAGACTCAAGACCCTTAACTTAAGACTCAAGACTTTTAACACCAGATACAATACCCTTAACCCAAGACTCACGACTCACAACCCTTACCTCAAAACCCTTGACCAGAAATAAAAAAATTTTAAAAATTAAAATTTTAAATGTTTGGACATGCTCTGTCATTCTGGTCTTTGGGCTGCTATGTTATGACGTAACCCAATCACCACATTGAATCTAAGTGACCTGGAAATTAATATTTGACCTTGAATCCGTGACCTTGTATAAACTTTAACCCGAAAATCCCAAAAAAAATTTCCAAAAATGCAACAAATATTTTTTTAAATTGTAAAAATTAATTAATTGAAAACATTTTTTTTTCATAAATCTTTCAATAAATTTCGCAGTATTTCCATCAATCAGCACCACAATCATCACTGCAATTAGCACCACAATTAGCACTACAATCAGCAACACAATCAGCAATCCACATCAATCCACACTCCAATCCACACCAATCCACACCAATCCACCAAAATCACCACCACAATCAGGACCGCAATCAGCACCGCAATCAGTAATACACACCTATTCACACCAATCCACAAACCAATCCACACACCAATCCACACTAATCCACACATGCCAATTCATGCACTTATCCACAAAAATCCACACACCAATTCACAAACCAATACACACCAATCTACACACCAATCCACACACCAATCGACACCAATCCACCTAAATCAGCACCACAATTAGCACCGCAATCAGTACTGTAATCAGCAATCCACAACAATCCATACCAATCCAGAAACCAATCTACACGCCAATTCACGCACCAATCCACAAACCAATACACACACCTGTCCATACCCCAATTCACACACCAATCCATAAACCAAACCACACACCAATCCACACACCAATCGACACCAATCCACCAAAATCAGCACCACAATCAGCACCGCAATCAGTACTGCAATCAGCAATCCACAACAATCCATACCAACCCAGAAACCAATCTACACGCCAATTCACACACCAATCCACAAACCAATACACACACCTATCCATACCCAAATTCACACACCAAATCATTAACCAAACCACACACCTATCAACACACAAATCGACACCAATCCACCAAAATCAGCATCACACTCAGCACCGCAATCAGTACTGCAATCAGTACTGCAATCAGTACTGCAATCAGCAATCCAAAACAATTAATACCAATCCAGAAACCAATCTACACACCAATTCACACACCAATACACACACATATCGATACACTAATTCACACACCAATCCATAAACCTAACCACACGCCAATTCACACACCAATCCGCACCAATCCATGCACTATTCCACACCAATCCAAACACCAATCCACAAACCAATCCACACACCAATCTGCAAACCAATCCACACACCAATCCACAAACCAATCCACACACCAATCCACAAACCAATCCAAACACCAATCCACACATCAATCCACACATGAATCCACACACCAATCCACATCATCCACAAACCAATCCACACACGAATCCACACATGAATCCACAAACCAATCCACATCATCCACACACTAATCTACACACCATTCTGCACCAAACCATATATATGAAGAAAAATTGTTATATAGACATTTTTGCATATTTCTAATTTTTTTAAATGTATGAACTGTTATTTGGTGATTACATATATGTCACACAGTAGCCCATGGCATTAGTTTACTTCGTAAATTTTTTCATTTTTACAACTTTGCTAGTATTTTTTATCATGGCTGCAGCAAAACAGCAAAAATTGAATTTGGCATCAAACTATTAAAAAAAAACATAAAGTGCAAAAATTTTTTATTCGAGCTAAATGTCATTACATATAGTGCGTATAAGTTGAACAATATTAGGTACAAAAATAAAACTATTAATTCTTTTGGGTCCAACACCGTTGACATTGAGGTCTTGTGAGCCGATGAGGGTGAAGTGAGGTGAGTATGGAGAAGCGTCGAAATGCAAGGGCGGGGAAACAGGTGATCCCTCCCAGAAAACCTCACCGACCGTGGCATCGTCCGGCACGTTTCTCACATGCAGAAATGCGGGAGCGATCCCACCGGGAATCGAACTCGGTTCNCCCTGGCCGCCGCACATTGCACAGTTACTGACATACGCCCAGTAAAGTTGGTAACGAGGTGGCAAAGTAGTTCCATGTCTGATAGTCCAATTAAAAGTATTAGGTAAAATTTTGTGGATACTGAAACAATTCATTTTGCTTTCTGTTTTTTTTTTTTAACGCATACAGATGTAAGTATCAACAAATTTTTATAACATTCACTTTTTAAAATAATATTATACATTTACTCGACCGAAGCATGAATAAAGTGCTGACCAGGCCCATAACGATGTTAATTTTACACATAACGGAAGGATACACAACGTGCATACAAGTAGATCGTTAGCAAAGCTTTAAAAAGTGATCAGTTTATTGTTACCAGCCTATAGCAAGGTACAATACAGGCTACTAAAATCTATTCACGGTAATGTAAACAATTTTTTGAAGCCATCTCAATTGTAATAATAGTCAATAGATATATTTTATTTTAGTCTTAGGCATTAATTTTTGATTCCGGTGAAATTATATACACTGCGTTTATTACTTACATGGCAACATTTATTTTAAAAAGTGGTGGAAGGATAAAAAATTGCTGATAAGAAAAATGTAACTAGGGCCTAAAAAGTGCCCACGTTTAAAGTGAACAGCCTATATAGTAGTTTATCTCGTGTTCGGGCAGCAGTTTGAAAAAAAAAAAAAGTCTTTAACAAAGTTGGAGTACTCAAAAATTATGTTTACAGAATGCGTGAAATCTTGAATGTACCATCCCGTCCTGATCTGGGATTGGTGTGTGTTTTTTTTTTTTCGAATGTAAACACATTAGAGTTCCGTTTAGTAGTTTCGTAAAAAAAAAGACGCATTCTTAAATGCTGCAAGGCATAGTTCAAGTGCCAGGCTGCTTTAACGATTACAAAGTCGAAGCTTCTGTACTCATACGTGGGAATCAAATGTGAGTAGTAGCACTTTTTGTCCTACACCTACGTTAAAAATGTTGTATTAAAACAAACGCTGGAAATGCACGGCATGATAATTTAGTTACACGTAAGAAAGGTTTCTCGTCCTCGAGCCAGTCTGATTATTCCAGCGGATCGCATGTGATCCGCTGGCAGCTAATTGAATAGCGCTGGCGTACAGGTTCCAGTGAACTCAGGGATTATCTTTGACGTGATATCCTTGCTGATATCATCGAAAGTCGTTTGACAGTGCCGTGCCTTCTTTTCTGCACCCCTCTTAGCGAGTCACACATTACCTTCACATGGAGTGTTGCTGGAGTTCTTGGAAGATACGCCTCTCGACACTCATCCGCAAAAATGGACTAGACACAACGACGCGCACGATGGCGCAGGGGCCGCGGTGGCTGGGCTGTTAGACCGCCCGCCTCCCACCAAGTTAGGTGAACCGGGCTCGATCCCCGGCTGGGCCACTCCCGGATCTTCGCTAGTGGGAATCGTGGCGGACGATGCCGCTGGTCAGCGCGTTGTTTTCTCGGGGATATCCCGGTCCCCCCACCCTTGCATTCCGGTGCTGCTCCACTCCCACCTCATCCCACCTGAGGATCTCAAGACCTCGCTGTTAAGAACCGCCCAAATATCACAAATCAATTTAACTCAACAATGGCGCACCAACACGCATAATTTGGACTTGCCGTCCGAGATCATGTCAACCAAACATTCGGTGGACGGCTGATACTTGAGGTGGTACAATTGGTTGGTCACCACATTCACCTGATGAAATGCTAGACAAATTTTTTATCTGCGGGACCTCCAGAAAAAAAAATTTTTTTACGGGATTCCATTAGAAGAAAACAAATTGCAGTTCATCATTTATAGCGACAAAAAAATAATATCTGTGGCTTATCGCTTCCATGGAATCGGCGCAGGGTTATTAGTCCACAAACTTTCGGAAAATCTCACGTATTTGCACAGTTTTTTAAAAGAAACCTTTCAATACACAGCATTCTTGGAATGCTGAATAATACGTGAGAACTATAAAATTCATTTTCACCCAATCGACCGCGGACAAGGTCGCCAATACGTCGCTTTCGGATTACGGAGTTCTATATTACAATTCAGGATAAACCATTTATTCTTGTGTTGTTCTAAAATTAAACGTTAGATTAGCTTCCCTCAGAATAAGTAACAAACTTCAAAGCATTGGTGGGGGGGGGGGGTGTTAACAAACTTAATCAAATCAGAAATGTTTCCCTCCAAAGGACATTTACAAGCTATTCATGAAATATTCCACGGAATTGGTCGGCTGATTTTTGGGGCAAGAAAAAAGTATTTGAAATTATTTGTTTACTTGTACATATTCGCTGTTGTTTTTTTCTCTGAAACCTAACCTTTGAACGAATACATTGTTACCAAACCTTTTTCGCCGTTTCTGAAATGCATTTCTCCTATAGTTCAATTTTAATATAAATATTACTATATCTCGTGTCATTTTCTGGAAGTCCTTTTNTGAAATGCATTTCTCCTATAGTTCAATTTTAATATAAATATTACTATATCTCGTGTCATTTTCTGGAAGTCCTTTTCCTTGATATTTCAAAATCCAACTAAGACATCCAATAAACCACAATCTTCAATTTAAAAAAAAAATACCTCTTCTTTAAATATGTGATTCAGTTTGTTCACAAACTATGTGTCAGCGTAATAAATAAACCAATTTTTCGTCNTACCTCTTCTTTAAATATGTGATTCAGTTTGTTCACAAACTATGTGTCAGCGTAATAAATAAACCAATTTTTCGTCTTCGACAATTCGATGTAACTTAAGTAAAAATAAAACCACCTCAGTTACCGTCTCCAAGCAAATGCCAAATAATAGATATTTGTATATCGGTTATTACTTTTTCTGCAGCAATATTTCATCAGTCCCGCCTGATGTGTAAATTTCCGGATTAGCCTTCTTTTTAAGCAAAAAGAAACACGTTCCTTAGAAAAATCATTGTATGAGTTATGTAATAAATTAGCATAGATTTTTCCAGTACATACCGATTTAAGTTTACCAGTTGTTTTTTGGGATATTATTTTTTCGTGTTAATTGTGTAATATCCAGTAAATATGTTTACCTAACTACGAAAAAGGCATACGTTTAATGCCTTCCATTATGGAAATTTGTACTGCGTCACGATACAAGTAGGGCAGAAGTGGAGAGTGCGTGTAACACGATAATCCACGCTTCGCACAGCTTAGCATGTCCAGCTGAAAGTGACAGGGGAGTTTTGTCCCACTATCTGTGCGCACAGCCCTTAACTTGGGATTACTCTCACCTTCGGGCCGCCTCTTAAATAATCAGGTTTTTTTTGACAAAGCACTGACTCGGGCTTTAAGTGAAATTTACAATACTTTGTAATGTGACAGGAGCTTTTGTCGAGAAAAGGGGTTCCTTAAGGTAATATTTATCACGTCAGCTAATGGATTTTTATGTGTTTTAATTTATATATTAAAAATATTTCCAATCAGTCGAGCGACAACATTATTTCGCATCATGAGTCGTATTTATATTTACATATTTTTTAAATTGTTGGTTGTCACACTGGAGCTATAATAGTCCTCAGCGAATATTGTAACGTGTCTATGTAAATAAATAATGCTTGTGGTACAACTGAACTACTGAGTGCACGGAGAAAAAATTAGCCTTACATTTAAAAATGAGATGTAACATTGCCTGTGCAAACAGAATTGTCATCTTCGAAACCTTTCTCCGAAATTGAAATGGATACATAATAGTCAGTAAGAAATCTGGTCATCATACATTTTCACTGTGTTCTGATCCTGTTTTGCTTAAACAGATCCATGGATAACAAACATGAGGATGGCGAGAATTCAGTACTGATGCCGACGTAAATCAACAAGTAAAAGTTTTTTTCAAACGTGGGAATTATTTATGATTTTCATCTACACAGTTTTCAAGTTAGTTCGTGCTTAGCAAGAAATGAACCATAGATGCCACACAGGCTTACAAATTTCCAGATGAAATGAGCCCAGAGCGGAAGTAACCTCAGATGACTTTAGGCGATGACTTCACAACCTATATTTGCTAGAAATACCCTTTTGTTTACTACAGTTACAATACTTACTGCACTGTATCTACTGTATTACACCAGACTACGATATTACAATTATATCACAGTAAATATATAAATTTACTTGTATTATTTATACGTCAGCATTTGATTGTAGAAAATGATCCTAAGGAATCTCACTTACTTGTAGCTATTTTGTCGTTTTAAAGCTCAGAATGAAGGGCATCATTAGGGCGATATTGATATGTGCATCAAATACTGCCTCACTTCTATGCACAATTCAGTGGAGAATTGACTCGGAATCTTCCTTTCGCGCAGTGTTAACATGAGGCATTTGAAAACACCGTGTCATTTTACTGGCCGAAATCCTTAAACAAAATTCGATATCTTTCGCTTATACAAGTATGGTATGCATTATAGGTACTTTTTTTTNCTGGCCGAAATCCTTAAACAAAATTCGATATCTTTCGCTTATACAAGTATGGTATGCATTATAGGTACTTTTTTTTTCAATTCTAGTTTGTATATAAAGCTATTTCTGGCTCAGTGTATGATTTAAAACTCATATCTTCAGTACANTTTTTTTTCAATTCTAGTTTGTATATAAAGCTATTTCTGGCTCAGTGTATGATTTAAAACTCATATCTTCAGTACAAAATATGCCTTGGGGAAGTTTTGTTCCCAACTTGGCTGAAGAATGAGTTATCATTGCACGAAAACAGGTTGCAGAATGGTTTAAGCAGTTTTCTTCTGAATGTTTTTAAAATACGCTATATCGCAGTTAATATACAATGCAGGCGGGGTTATTAACATTGTCTCGCAAATTATAAGCACCTCAGACTCAATATCCACCGTAATTACTGTATATTTTAAAACGTAGCTGTTTACCCAATTTTCTTCTGTTAAAATCTCTACAACTCGTTGGAGCTACGCATATTCGCGAAATGGTGAAAGAGTGTTCTGTTGTAATTTGCAAGTTCATGCTAAATACTCTCAACTTCAACATTTCTGAGAAGGGTCCTCTCTGAAAAAGATTAGCAATCCAACAGTCTAGAAGAATTACTCTTCAGAGAACACGCCTATGTGCGCGTAGGACATTCCGTATCCCAAAACTTACTTGCAGAACGCTGACTGTTCCCCTGAGCTCTTGTGACGTCACGGATAATGCGGCATGCACGAACCTGCCGTATTTAAGTCACGTCACGGACTTGAAGTCATAATTTAAAATGCCTTTATTTACATAATAACAAGTAAGCGATAAAATGAATTTTAATATTATTTGACTGCGCACAAGGAAAAAAAATTAAAATATGGGGAACACTGAAAATCAAGGGAAACTTACGTGCATGTGAATGAATATACATTTTAAATCTACTACGCCATGATATCATCGTTGCGCCTGCAAAACCCGCTATGTGCAAATGATGTCTAAATGTGAATGTTCCACATAAACGAGCAGAAACTCGCTGCATACCGTCCTACAAATCCCGCTACCCATTCGTGAAACTCTACACCTTCAAATAAAGAAAATCAATCCCCTCTATGTGACATGGTAGTTAAACTCCGCCTATGAATACCGCTATGTGTAACGTTAACACATAGCGGCTATAGACGAGCAGCGAAGTAAGCACAGCTGTTCGCCAAACCCGCTGTGTGTACCTTCCCGCCATATAAGTTCGTCAATAATCTGTACTCCGCTTGTATTGTCGAACATTACTCGCAGCTCGGTGTGAGAATGAACGTGCAGGTGCGTGTTATTGGGGACTGAGGTAAGCTATTCCAGTGGCTTTGCGTAGACCTCAGAAACGTTCGCACTACCTTACATGTTTCGCGATATTCAGCATGGTACCGAAATCAGAACCGCAACGCACGTGTTCACGCGTGTGCGTTGCAGTAGTGTACCGGCATGGTGGGAAGAGGAAGGAAGCTTGCCAGATCGGCGACGGAAGTGGCAGCAGGCAACGTGGTCAGTGAAGACATTGCGTCCGGTGAAGGGCAGCAGTGTTGTTATTCTTGGCATCAGTTCATCCGAAACGTGTGTGAGTTCCACTCGCCGCACTGCACATCTCTACGCTCACAGATGACGATGAGGACGTTTTTGAACCAGCTGAATGCTGGAAGAGGACCCGAACGTTGTGCATGCTAGCATGTCCCACCTGCCGGAGCAGTTGTGGACATGAACATGTCCGGAAACAGCGACACGAAGACGGGCACAGGTCCGCACTCCACTGTGGCGCGTGATGGAGACTGCAATGAACTGAACACTTCCGTTGCTTTTCACATAGTTACGCGGATTTCACAGACACAGTTTTACGTAGTTCCCATTGTCTCGTTTATCGAATACTCTTAGCATATCTTTGAGTTACATTTGTTCGAGGCAGTAGTTGGTATTCTGTACTTATTTCAGAGGATGACATCTTTATTCAATCGCTAAAGTCGTCTGCAGCCCAAAAGAAGGGTGAAGATTCAATAGGTGTGTGCAATACAGAAAAAGAACCCGGCATCAGGAAGGAGCCTGATGGTATCCTCGACAGTGCAAGAGAACGTCCAGAGTCTGATCACGCGATACGAAGTGATACACGCCCAGTGCAAGAAAGCGTACTACTTTGTACTCATGAGCCAAGGAATTCAAGGGAAGAAAATGAACGACTGCGTGCGCATGGTCAAAAATACGAAGGCTTGAAGAGAGTAGATGGTGTTTAGACCACACTCGTAAAGTGTGAAAACAAAATGGCTCCCAAAATGTGTACACACAAAATCAGCAAACAGCAATCAACAAGAAGCTTCAGATGTGTGTCGAAATTACTGAACATGCAAGGAAATACATGCTTAACAGTTTTTTTTTTAAATAAGATACATGGGACAAAAAGAAGGCGTTTGTGAACGGGGCAGTGGAATTTAGACAGCCCGTCAGGAGAAAGTCGCTAACAAACTAAGAAAGTGCTGGAGAAAATAATCTTATAATTGTTACGTAAGAAATGAAGAAGGGTCTAATATCCGGGTGCTTAGATAATTATTTCTCGCAACTGTCGGTATCAACAAAGATACGTTTAGCTCCTGGATAAGGGAACATCATAGAGGCGGAGGATCAGATGTAATCACATTAAATGAGACGACTGATGAAGATGAAATCCAACAAAGAAACTAAAATGGAATGAGAGGAATAACACGAAAACAATAGTGCTGAAATCTGATTCTGTCAGACAGTGGCTAGAACTAATACCCAAAGTTACTAGCCATTATTGCAGGGCTTCGACTTCCAGAATTTATGTCGAGCCTACAATCAGGTCTTTGTCACATATGCGTCAAATGTACGAACACTGAGTTGTAAAGAGACTGGTAACACTTATGTGGGAAGGAAGAAGTTTACCAAAATTATAGATCACTAGCGAACCGGCCCGGCTTCTCCCAGTAACAATGTAGTTTTTACAGCGATACTTTGAAAGACAAAAATGGTTATTGCGGGTCATCCTTAAAAGATAAACATATACTATCGCGGAATTNGTGGCTAGAACTAATACCCAAAGTTACTAGCCATTATTGCAGGGCTTCGACTTCCAGAATTTATGTCGAGCCTACATTCAGGTCTTTGTCACACATGCGTCAAATGTACGAACACTGAGTTGTAAAGAGACTGGTAACACTTATGTGGGAAGGAAGAAGTTTACCAAAATTATAGATCACTAGCGAACCGGCCCGGCTTCTCCCAGTAACAATGTAGTTTTCACAGCGATACTTTGAAAGACAAAAATGGTTATTGCGGGTCATCCTTAAAAGATAAACATATACTATCGCGGAATTNTACAGCGATACTTTGAAAGACAAAAATGGTTATTGCGGGTCATCCTTAAAAGATAAACATATACTATCGCGGAATTTTCTGCAGAACTTTTTGAGAGCTACAATTCTGTAGCACACTAATTTGATGTATATCTTATAGTTTAGTCAGCGCATGCTATGTAAGCGCCCTAAAAGCGGTTTTTTACTACTTGATTTAAACGGTTCGGCATTTCTCTACTATCCTTAAAATAAATATAAATTAATTATACACTNGGTTTTTTACTACTTGATTTAAACGGTTCGGCATTTCTCTACTATCCTTAAAATAAATATAAATTAATTATACACTATAACCTTCCTCAAGATATTCTCTAAATAATGTTGTAAACCGCATCAAAATCCATCAGTAGTTTAGGAGTACTAAGCGAATACACAGACAGACGCGGATAAGCTACTTTCTCTTATACTATTTAGAGAGCAGAGATGAAAAGATTTAAATGTTTCAGCCCAGGAAAGCTCACTGTGACACGTGTGTCTGGCAGACCCTACATCTACGCAGAATAAGGAATTCACTGACAGAGAACCAAATTATCTGCANTGTGACACGTGTGTCTGGCAGACCCTACATCTACGCAGAATAAGGAATTCACTGACAGAGAACCAAATTATCTGCACGAAGATCAGTTTAAAATGTATGCCACAAAGTACAGAAGCCTGCAATCTTTTAAAAGAGTTTCTGCACAAAAACTACCAACTGTTTTATGACAGCTGAAAGCTTGAGTAGTGAAATGGAGTTCAAACATACGTCGCAAGAGGTAGTTGTATTACCACGCGTAGAGTTTACCTTCTTTTTACATGATGTCCTACCATTGCATGTACACACAATTTTGTTTACTGTGTTTATTCACTGTTATTTTATCAATTTAGTTTCCCCATAAACTATACTGTAACAACCCGCTTTTTAGACAAAGGGTGCAACCAAAACCCGCAATGTGTAATTGTGAATACATATATTCGTATTAAGTAACTGCGGGACCAGAGATTTCGTTTGCAATTAGACCACATTACTAACTACGTCTGTTGCACTTGAGGTGACTGGTGTTAGCTTTAAATGATACTCGATGTAATCTAGTGACATTTTTTCTCTCTGCTGATGAATTTGTCTTCATACACATAGCGGGTTTCACAGGCGCAGCAAATATATGTTTATACTAGTTCAAATATATTTTATTGCTAAGAGGGATCAATAATAGAAACAAGATAATCGATAGCTACGCCATGTTTTTAACATACTGAATTTGCTGTGAATTATTTTGGATTTTATAATGATGATCACATTACTCTACATAGTATTTCATTGCTTTCTTTCTGAGTAGCACGAATAATTTTTAATGCTGAACAAGGGGCCACAGTGGTGTAGTGGTTAGACTATTCGCCTCCCACCTAGGTGAACCGGGTTGAATTCCTAGCGGGGTCGCTCCCGGATTTTCACATGTGGGAATCGTGCCGGACGATGCCACTGGTCGGCGGATTTCCTCGGGGTTCTCCCGCTCCCCCCACCCTTTCATTCCGGCGCTGCTACATACTCGCCTCACTTTACCCTCACCGGCTCTCAAGACCTCGATGTTGAGTGCCGCCCAAATCTCTCCGCTTCACTCCGCTTAGTGCCAGACAAGTTCATGTACTCAAGTAGATAAATATTAAACTACATCGGAGATCACGCAGCTATGAGGCGGCGTTAGTTCGGAACGAGGTCGAATGCCGCAGCTGGCACGGGGAGTCCGTTACATAAGGTCTGTGTTCCGGCCCGCGTCTGCGCTTTCGCGCGAAGTGTCAGTTGCGCGGCGAGGAGCGGCAGACTTCTCAAAGAAACCCAGATCAACCGGAAACGTGAAATCGCCGAGACATCCGAGCTACGCGACTGGAGGAATGCTTTAGCAAATCCTTCGATCGGAACTTCTCTCAAGTCTTGCTTCGAAGAAGGGCGGACAGACGAAACCTTGCACTGCATTGCGAGATATCTTGCCCAGAAGTTTTCCGCTATGACTGACACTACGCAGAGTCGAAGAATTATCGAGTTCATGTAGGAGTAATTAAAAAGTAAGTAGGCACGAAGGCAAGCAGGCAGGTAGGGCTTAACATCTCGTCGACAGCGAGCTCATTAAAGACGGATAAATTTGCTCAGAAAATCAGGAACCGGCCCGAGGGCGGCT